>CM055821.1:15723722-15761287 GCA_029582265.1 Zoroaster sp. YZ-2022 | reverse complement strand
CCTGATTCGCCGACCTCACCCAAGGCAACACCCACTCGCTGGAGTACGGAACCCTGTCCAATTTGCTTAAACTTGCGAAGAACACCGTGGGGTTGGGCCCGGCTCAGCCGGGACCGGGCGGAGGACGAGTCCTCGCACGCGGTCCCAGTCGGCCCAGATCGTCGATCGAAATTTGCAGCGGGACCCCCTACCCCGGCGAGAGTGCCTCGACCACCTTGGGTCGAACCCTCCATGCGTGCAACTGGGGCGCTCAAGAAACCCGGGGCACGGGCGATGCCTCGGCGTGCTTCGGGCGACCGTCTGGGTACCCGAGCCAGCGTGCAGGACTCGCGCTGGGCCGACCAGCAGGGGCCACGCGCCTGCTGCTCGGAGGACCATCGACGGGCCTTCCGACGTCTCCCAGCTGGGGCGGGCCAAACGCGATCCCTCTAGCCTGTCCCAGAGTCGGGTCCCGTCCGCTGACCTGATTTTCCGATTTGGGGCTCTGGACCACCACACCTATACGGCTGTTTCCTTTAAAAGTACTCCTGTTGTCGAAAGTTAAACAGTATGCAAATGAGGCGTTTGATCCGTCATTCATACATCTCGCGCGTAGGGTGACGCGTGTGGTTCAAATCTATATTTGGTTTGTTTACATTTTGCTTTCTTGTGATTGGTTTTCAAGTTAAATATGCAATTTTTATGAATATACTATGTTTATTTAATCAACAGTCACATGATAGCTTTTCCCGCGAAATTGAGGCTGTTTACATTGAATTGCGGTGAAGTTCTACGTAGTGGAAGGCAGCCATTTAAATGTCGTCTTTGCCTTGAACATTTGAAGACGTTTTTCAGCTGTCGTCATGGATACGTCCGAATTTTGATAAGCACAATCGACCTAGTAAATCAACGATGATGGCATCTACTTTTATTTTATCCACAAAGTAAGTCTGGGACAAGGTTATTTCTTTAAAAACTTTCCCCAAAAATCAGTTTATGCGGTTGGTTTTAAATTATTGTGTACAAAGTAATGGCGTTTAACGTACATACATGTTTAGTGCATCCATCGTAACGCATTACGTGTTTACGTACACCGTACACGGTTAACTCGTTTTGATCGTGTGTATTCTGAATGCATAGAAAGGATAGCCATTTTACAGAAACAGTTGTGTACGGTTACTGTGAATTATTGCAAAAGACATGTACTGCATCAAATGAACATTCAGCCTGATCCCTGACAATGAATACATTTGGCCTCGCAGTCTTTAAGTTTATGTAAACAAACAGTGGCGTTAAGTTAATAAATGATAGGCAAACTTTTCGTTGTTAATAAAGTGAAACTTGTTTCAACAATGTTTGTTTTTACATGTATTGAATTCAGTAGTTCAATCGATAGGCCTAACGTTATGAACGTGAATGTAACTTCACACTGTACATTATTGTACATTTACGGTATACTGCATTTTCATCCGCATGTTAACTTTGCACTATATTTACATACTTGGAAATATAATGGTGTTGAAGATATCCAAGAGAACGGTCTGGATGAGTAGTGTTATTTTTTAATGTTTTCATAGAACTATGGAAGCCTTTACTATTATTTTATTATCATTTTTCAACCAGGAATTGAAAACAGTTTACAACATTGGCAGTTGGTCTATTAATTTAGGACATCTACGACAACAGGTAATTTAACTAGAAATAGTATTCAGTCTAATTCGTATTTACATGTAGGCTACTTGTTAACAGACGATTTCTGCTTTTTCAATTTATTTGTATTTCTCCATTTGTCCTTCATGTCCTCTGTTGTTATTCTCCATGATAGTTCAAGGCAACTTGTCCATTCTCATTTTCGTCATTTCAATTTTGTTTGTTACATAAAGGCCTTTGTACATTATTTATAAATTATATACATTGTAAATGCTCTGCTTCCAGTTTTTCTAAAGTTCTTTTGAGTATTCACCACAGGTCCTTTTAAATGATAAGTGCAAACTTATTTAAAACAATATTTTTCTTGTGTTTCAGGCTCTGTATAGCTTGTTCAATGGCAACTGGAATTGATCTCCAGGTTACTGCTTTTTGAGAAGGTTGGCAGTTTCAAGATGTTGTCACTAGACTTGCTTCATCAAAAGTTGTACTAGGCCTACAAAAGGTCTGTCTGAGATGTTTTCTGGCATACATGGCAGATAGTTGATGCACTTTTCCAAGTGGAAGCCGATGAAAACTGAACAGTCCCAACATATGCTTTAGAAGATGGCTACAAATGCCATGCAACAATGTTAGATAGCATCTTCAGCTACGCTCTGTTCTGTAGGCAAACCAAGGGATCAATGAGGTTTGTTTGGTTAACAATGAAATCTTAATAATCCGTTCAAAACATCATGACAATGGCTGCAAGAGCCATGTGTGCCCAGTCATTTACATGGGTTTAGATTTTTGCAACAGAACAATATCTGCAATTTTCATAATCGAGGAATTGTGAAAGTGTCCAAAGACTACCGAAAAGGTCCCAAATATTGAGAAAGTTCTGAAACAGGATTTCAGAACTTGCCGCTGTCTGTCTGCCCTACAGACTTATTAGACTTTAATCATTTCAGTGATCTTTCAACAGTATTATCTAATACAAATTTTCATCAGCAGTAATGTGATTTTTAAAGTTTCACCTAGTCTACGATTACCACCAGTAAAGTCATTGTTGTCAAATCTACAAAAGTTATTTAGATCACCAGAAAGAGATACCACCAAGTGAATTGAATTGTTTTGTTTCCCACATCCGTAATTGTTTAATGCTCCTGCCAAGCACTTTTAGGGTCACCTCATGAAAGTTGTCCTCCACCTTTTTCCGTATTCCTTTTTACTTTGTCGAATATGTTGGAGAAGTTCTTCGATTCTTCGTCCAAGTTCCGGTCTGAAGGCATATTGTTTTCAAGTTTCAGAAGTTCATGACGTCCTGTTAACCCACGGTTTACTATTTGCAGATTTTAATTCCACTTAGGTATAATCATATTCGCAGAACTTGATGTGTCAGTGACGATATCTGTAGCCATGTCGATCGTAGTCGACTTGGTAAAGATGTCTAGTCTGTACAGTCACAGCATGCACGGAGAGCTTCTTCACCATCAGTGACCACCCCTGAATCTGCTTAACTTGGTGGTTTCTCCTGTTTCAGCTTTTGTTTGTGACCGAACCAGATGCGTTATGATTCGATGAACCGCCCAGCTTTTGAATGAGCTTTATAGTCTTTTTACTCTGCAACATTTATCCAGTGTACGGTTTCTCTGTACAACATTTGCTATATATGAAGGATAGTGGGTACAGCATAGATTAAGGTCGCAGCTGTTAAAATCCTCGGTAATGGTTTTACTGAATCAGGCATCAGGTTTCAAATTGTTGTGTGATCTCAAGAATTTTGCAGATGCAGTGGTCACATATCTGTAGGTTGTATATACACAACGGTAACAACAACAAATCATTACTCGAGGTACACAATAAGGACGTAGACTGACACTACACCAATTCACGTCTTCATAATACAACGATGTTTAACAGTGATATTGGCACCAACGTTTATGCCAGATATAAATGCACCACCACCGTCACATGATTTACCCGACCTCTGCAGTTCTGTCCATCCTTCCTCAAGCATATAAACCCATCAATGTCATGTGGAATGTGTACCATCTGTGTCTCTTGAACCACTGCTCACTAAAGCACACCATGCAGCGCTTCTCTCGATATTCATAACGGAATTTTTAAACACGTCTGTAATTCATCGTTTAAGTTGTTTCGTGATCGGCAGTTACCCGTGACGATATTTGGTAGTAGTGGATTATGCTTACGACGTCTGAGTCGCACCCTTAAGCCTCCTTTCTTGCCCTGTTTATATGTTTAGGCAGCTAAGGTCCAGTCTGGGAAAAGTTACAAACGGCGATGGACTCGTGACCTAAGTTTCAACACGCATCCTCGCTTGTACACAATGGATAATGTCCGTGCATACGTGGAACTGCTAATCCCATCAGGTATTGAGCATTAATGTCATTAAAAGCACAAAAATTAACATCACGACGAAAACTGCCAGCAGTTTTGAGCTCAAAGACATGATACACTTCACCAATCAGAACAGAAATGACGAAAGACAGGATAAAACGGTACAAAATGCAAAAATGCAAAAACAAAATAGAACTCCAGTAAACACGAGTGGTCGCCACAGTGCAGCGTTCTGATTTAGTATGCCGTAGACGAATATCGGCAATTGGTTTCCATGTTTAAATTATTGATACCGTTTTCAACCAAATAAAAGTTCACGGTTCCCGGTGGTTCTGACGCGGTATCCCATCCAAGTACCGACTGCCTGACGACGCTTTAACTCAGTGATTATCGAGAACTGGCACCATCTTAGTGTGGCTGGTATCGAACATAATAGCAATTGCTGTAAGTTTAAACTATTGATACCCGTTTTACAAGCAAAATAAAACTTAATGGCATCCGGTATCTCTGCGCGGTCTCCCCATCCAAGTATTTGAGTGGGTCCGACGTTGCTTAATCTCAAGATCGGATGAGAACCGGTGTATTCAACGTAATGTGTACGTAGTAGATCGTGAATATCATTGCACCACCTCTACAAGAACTATTGATACCCGCTCTTCAACCAAAAATAAAAGTCTACGCCGGCACCTGGTATCTCTAGGGTCTCCCCATTCAAGTTATTGACTGGCCCAACGTTGTTTAAATCAACTTCGGTGACTGACGATAACCGGTGTATTCAACGTGTAAGGCTGTGTGGATGTGTACATTATGGCAATTGTTTTATGTCAACTATTGATACCGCTCTTCAAACTGAAAAATAAAGCTCCATGGCATCGCGGTAGGCTCTTGGTGGCGGTCTCCCATCTGGGTACCGACTGGGAATTGACGTTACTTAACTCGGTGATCGGACGAGAACCGGTGTATTCAACCGTTGCAGTTGCAGACGAACATATTAGCACTGTTTTGTTTTAAGTCGAACTATTGATACCGCTCACTCACAAAACAAAGTTCACGGCAGCGAGGTCTTCCCATGCGGTCTCCACCATCCACCACGACCGGGCCCGACGAAGCTAATTTTGCGATTGACGAGAACCGTGTATTCTGCGAAAAGGTAGACGAATATCTAGCAATTAAGTTTAAACTATTGATAGCTGCTCGACAACCAAAATAAACTCTACGGGCATCCGGTATTCACGCGTTCTCCCATCCAAGTACTGACCGGGCGCGACGTTGTTTAACTTCGGTGATCGGATTGAGAACCGGTAGCTCAACATAGTGTGGCCGTAGACGAATGTCACGCAATGTTTCATGCTTAAACCAATATTCCTGCCCTCAACCAAAATAAAAGTTCACGGCAACCCGGTATTCCAGGGGTCTCCCATCCGGCACTGACCGTCCACGAAGCTTAACTTCAGTGATCGGACGAGAAACTGCGTATCTACATGTAGTGTGGCTATGTATCTAACAAGGTTAGCAATTGTTTCCGTTTAAATTATTGATACCTGCTCTTCAACCAAAATAAAATTTACGGCATCCAAAGTCTTGTGGCTGTCTCAATCCGCACTGACCGGGCCCTCGACGTTGCTTAACTCTCGCAGACGTCGAACAGAATCGCGTATTCAATGTAGTGTGTCGTGCAGACGAATATCATGGCAATTGTTTCATGTTCCGGGAAACTATTGATACCATTTCTTCAACCAAAATAAAAGTCTGGCACCTGGTATTCCCAAGGTTCCCCATCCGAAGTACCGATCAACCGACATATGTTTAATTTCAGTGACATGACGAGAACTGCATTCAACGGTAAGTAGCAGACTATCAATACAGCGAAGTACCTGTTTAAGTTTGAACTATTGATACCTGCTCTTCAACCAAAATAAAAGTTCACGGCACCGGTATTCTGCTACGCGGTTTCTTATCCGCAGTACAGATCATCTGAAGGAAGCTTTTAACTTCGTGATCGGACGACGACAACCGCGTATTCAACGGTGTATTGCGGCCAGATTTGTTATTAGAAGAAATTGTTCTATGTTTAAACTATTGATAATTGCTCTTCAACCAAAAATGTACCCCATTTCTAGGCATCCAGTATTCCCAGGCGGTCTCCCATCTGGGCATCGACTGCCCGACGTTGCTTTTAACTTCGGTGATCGGACGAGAACCGGTGTATTCAACGTAGTTTGGCCGTAAAGACTTATCATCGCTGGCAATTGTTTCATGCCTAAACTGTTGATACCGTTGCTCTTCAACCAAAATAAAAGCTCCTTTTGGCACCTGGTATCTCATAAGGGTTCCCATCGCACTGACCGCCCGACGTTGCTTAACTGCAGAGCCGACGAGAACCGGTATTCAACGGTAAAGCCAAGACGAATATCATAGCAATTGTTTAAGTTTAAACTATTGATACCTGCTCTTCAACCAAAATAAAAGTCTATGGCACTGGTATTCCCATGCGGTTCCCCATCCGGCACTGACCGTGCCTGACGATGCTTAACTCAGTGATTGGACGATTGGACGAGAACCGGAGACCAACGTAGTGGCCATGTAGACTGAACATCATATAATTGTTGTAAGTTTGAACCATTGATACCTCCGTTTCAACCACAAAAAACCTCTTACGGTGATTCGGTATTCCCCAGCTGGTCTCCATCCAAGTACTGATTCTACCCGGACCGACGTTGCTTAACTTTTTCGGTGATCGGACGAGAACCGGTGTAGTCAAGCAAAATGGCCGCAGACGAACATCATGGCAATTATTTCATGTTTAAACTATTGATACCTGCTCTTCAACCAAAATAAAAGTTCACGGCAGCCGGTGGCCCCAGGGGTCTCCCATCCAAGTATTGACAGGCCCAACGTTGCTTTTAACTTCGGTGATCGGACGATAACCGGTGGTCTAACGTAGTATGCATGTATTGAATATCATGGCAATTGTTTCCTATGTTTAACTGATTGATGTTTCTTTCAACGAAACAAAGTCTCATGCATCTGGCAGCACTTGCAGGTCTCCTATCCAAAAATACCGACCGGGACCGACGTTGCTTAACTTCGGTGATCGGATGAGAACTGGTGTATTCAACGTGGTGTTGCCGTAGACGAATATCATAGCAATTGTTTTAAGTTTAACCTATTGATACCCGTTTTCTCAACTAAAATAAAGCGTGCCGGCACTGGTGGTCCTATGCGGTTCCCATCCAATTACTGACTTGGCCCGACGAAGCTTAACTTCAGTGATCGACGAGAACCGCTGGTCTAACGTAGTGGCCGTGTAGACAGAATATTCGGGCAATTGTTGTAAGTTTGAAACTATTGATACCCGTTTCTACAACTAAAATAAAAGTCTACGGCACCCGGTATTCCCAGGCGGTCTCTCCATCCGGCACTGACTTGGCCCGGACGTTGCTTTAACTTCATGATTGGACGAGAACCGGTGTATTCAACGTAGTGTGGTTGCAGACGAATATCATAGCAATTGTTTCCATAATTAAATTATTTTTTTTTTTTTTTTTCTGAGATGGAGTCATTGTAAATCTCATTTATTACATATCAACAAACCACAACACAAAATAATAATTGATATATAAAATCTTATAATGCAAAATTCTATTTTTTTTAGAATACTTAAATTATTGCTAAAGGTGAAAATATTAATAAATGTAAAATTAAAATATTTTCAACCCATTTGATTGAAGCAGAGATTTTGTCTTTTAAAATTGAAACTAATGATTTTGTTTTTAATCGGAACATACGTAATTATTTCTAGAAAAAGGTTTTTTTAAAATCTTCTTCATTCAGTCGTTTGTTTTCAAGGATATGGCGTTTCAAATTCTTTATACTCGGTAGAATATATCGTCTATTTGATGTCTTATTTAGCCAATTCACATCGAATAATCTAAATTATTTTGATGTAACCTGCACAATCAGTAGTAGTTTATATCTTCCATACTCCTCTTCATTGCCTATGATTCTGTCATCAAAAATTACTAAGAGAAGGTTTTTCCCTGTGTTCTTTTCAATAAAATGCTCAACAAAATCCACGCTTTTCTGATGTTTTTCGCACAAAATATGTGTCACAGCTTCGATTTCTTCAGTTACATAATAGTATTTGTTATCTACAGTACTTTCTCATTTTATACAATTTATCTTAAGGCAAAATTTGTTTTAATCTGAACCAAAGGTTCTCTGTCAGTTTGGTCAATTAATCTATTGTCCCTTCTTCCAAACATAGTCTCAGTCGAATCTAGTAACCTATTAAACAAACATTCCCATTTTTTCGGGTAGGTTCTAGAAATGTCTTTGCTACAAGGTTTTGGTACAATCGTTTTGTGGTTTTGACTTGGAAATCGGTACAAATCGTTGTCCTCTGATAATTTTAATTTCTAGAACTTTGCTGACACAACTCAAGGACCTTCCTAGTTTCTTTCAGTATATTATCAATGTTTTTCTTAAGTCTCACATAATTTTTCCAGTATTTGAAAGTTCCTTAAATTACATTGTTAAATGTTCTTTGTTATTTTGACCATCTGACAAATTCTGGACCAAGTTGGTAAAACCGTTAGCTTTTCAAAAACGTTATTATTCAATTCTTATGTTTATTACTCGTTATTATTATTGTTATTCCAAAGAGGAATGGCATGGGCCTCCAGCATACTTGTTACACAAATGTTAATTCTTCCTTCCAGGCTAATTTGAAAGTTTTAATAATTTCTCTGTAAAATTTTTGTGTATTTGATTATTACCTTTTTAGATTTTTCTAGTGTGGCACACCAAATCATAATTGTCATTCTGTTAAATTCAGCAATCTGAAATATTGTTTCCATTTTCCATCGTTTCTGTAATATACCTTTTAACCATTTTACTTTCAGGTTTTTCAATTTATGTTCAGTGTCTATTAGACCCGTACCTCCTTGTCTATTTGACCTCTGATGTATCCTCTTATTTTATCTGTTTCCCAGACCAATAAAAAAGTCAAATAATATGTTATCAATTGTTTTTATTGTTTCGTCACAGTTGGTAGAATACTTCCCAAACATGAAATCCTGCTCCAATATAGCTGGGCACAATAACAACCACCTTCTTAGAGTAAGATCTCTCTCAAATTGTTTAGGTTCTCACTTGTTTATCTGAGGATCCCAGTTATCAAGGAAACTAGTAACTTGTCTCAAAGTTAATACCGATCTAATTTTGTTGATCACTTAAATCCCCAGGTTTGTTGCTCTAGTTTTCCGTTCAGCTACAACCTCTGTGTCTTTTGTTGGTTAATTCCTTGACTCGTTCCCTCACTGAAAATCTTCAGTATATTTTATCAATATTGAAATTCTCAATATTTGTGAGAAAACAGGTGTCATCATTGAACAACTCAATAGTGTCTTGGTTCGAATTATAATTCCTTCACTATTTCAATCTATTGTTTATGAGTCTCACATATAAGGTACAACAAAGGACAGGGGGACAATTGCCTTATACCTCTTTAACACTAAAGGTTCCTCATAAATTATTGACTATGACAGCTCATGGATGATTATACAGCATCTAACCAGTCAATTAGTCCATCCGGTATGCCCACCTTCATGATCATAACAACCTAATGATTCTGAGAGATGTAGTAGATGACATTAATTATAATGGCAAAAGCAGCAGTTTTGAGTATTGATCAAGAAAAAGCTTTTGACAAAATTGAATGGAGGTATATGTATGGAAATCATGGGAAAATTGGGCATACCGGATGGACTAATTGACTGGATTAAGATGCTGTATAATCATCCCATGAGCTGTGTCATAGTCAATAATTTTATAGGGGAACCCTTTAGTGTTACAAGAGGTATAAGGCAAGGTTGTCCCCTGTCCCCTTTGTTGTACGCTATATGCGCCGAAGGACTCGCAAGCCTTATTAGATTTGAAAATAATTTGAAAGGAATTATAATTCCCAGAACCAAAGACACTGTTAAGGTTGTTCAACATGCCGATGACACCACTGTTTTTCTCACAAATAATGAGGAATTTCAAATATTGACAAATATACTGAAGATTTTCAGTGAGGGAACCGGGTCAAAGATTAACCAACAAAAGACCACAGGGTTGTGGCTAGGAACTTGGAAAACTAGAACTGACAAACCTGGGGGTTACAAGTGGGTCAATGACAAAATTAAGATCTTAGGTATTAACTTTGGGAACCAAGTTACTGAACATGATAACTGGGATCCTCAGATAAACAAATTTAAAAGAACCCTAAACAGATTTAAAGAGAGAGATCTTACTCTAAGAGGTAAAGCGGTTATTGTTAACAGCTATATTGGAGCTGGGATTTCATATTTAGGGAGTATTCTACCCTGTGACAAAGAAACAATAAAAACAATTGATAACATAATATTTGACTTTTATTGGTCTGGGAAACCAGATAAAATTAAGAGGGATACTGTCAGAGGTCAAATAGACAAAGGAGGTACAGGTCTAATGAACACTGAACATAAATTGAAGAGCCTGAAAATAAAATGGTTAAAAAGGTATAATACAGAAACGGGAAAATGGAAACAATATTTCGATTACTGGTTAAACAGAGCGAGCAATTATGATTTAGGGTGGTATACACTAGAAAAATCTAAAGGTAATAATCAAACCACAAAATTTTACAGAGAAATTATTAAAGCTTTCAAGTGTATGGAAGGAAGAATTAACATTTGTGTAACAAGTATGCTGGAGGCCCATGCCATTCCTCTTTGGAATAACAATATAATAACAGGTAATAAACATAAGAAATTGAATAGTAACGTTTTGAAAGCTAACGGTTTTTACCAACTTGGTCAAATTTTATCAGATGGTCAAAATGACAAGAACATTGCACAACAATGTAATTTAAGGGTTTCAAATGCTGGAAAAATTATAGCGAGACTTAAGAAAAACATTAATCCATCGCTACTGAAAGAAAACAGGGAAGGTCCGCCAGTTCATGTCAGCAAAGTTCTAGAAATTAAAAGATTATCAGAGGGACAACGATTTTGTACCGATTTCAAATTGACCACAAAGCAATTGTACCAAAAACCTTGTAGCAAAGACATTTGTAGAGCCTACTGCAGAAAAAAAAAAGATGGGAATGTTTGTTTTAATAGGGTTACTAAATTCGACTGGGAACTAATTTGGAAGAAGGGTTATAATAAATTAATTGACCAAACTGACAGAGACCTTTGGTTCAGATTAAAACATAGAATTTTGCCAACAAAAGATAAATTGTATAAAATGAAAATTACTGTAGATAACAAATGCCTATTATGTAACGAAGAAATCGAAACTATTGAACACTTATTTTTGTATTGCGAAAAACATCTAGAAGCGTGGATTTTGTTGAGCATTTATTGAAAAGTATACAGGAAGAAACCCTTCTATTTAAATGATTGCGACAGAATCATGGGCAATGGAGAGGGTATGGAAGATATAGCTTTACTACTGGTGTGCAGGTTACATCAAATAATTTGGAATATTCGATGTGAATTAGCTCTAAATAAGACATCAAATAGACGATATATTCTACCAGAGTATAAAAGGAATTTGAAACGCCATATCACCTTCGAAAACAAACGACTGAATGAAGAAGATTTTAAAAAACTGTACACTAGAAATAGTGCATTATGTTCAGTTAAAAACAAAATCATTAGTTTCAATTTTTAAAAAACAAAATCTCTGCTTCAATCAAATGGGTTGAAAATATTTTAATTTTACATTTATTAATGTTTTCACCTTTGTAATAGTTTAAGTATTCTAAAAAAAAGTAGTTATTTTGCGTGCAAGAGTTTATGTATCAATTATTGTGCATTGTTGTGGTTTGTTGATATGTAATAAATGGGGTTACAATGACTCCATCTCAGAGAAAAAAAAAAAAAAAAAAAATAGTTTAAACATGAAACAATTGCTATGATATTCGTCTACGGCCACACTACGTTGAATACACCGGTTCTCGTCCGATCACCGAAGTTAAGCAACGTCGGGCCCGGTCAGTACTTGGATGGGAGACCGCCTGGGAATACCGGGTGCCGTAGACTTTTATTTTGGTTGTAGAGCAGGTATCAATAGTTTAAACTTACAACAATTGCTAAGATATTCGTCTACGGCCACACTACGTTGAATACACCGGTTCTCGTCCGATCACTGAAGTTAAGCTTCGTCGGGCCAAGTCAGTAATTGGATGGGAGACCGCATGGGAATACCGGGTGCCGTACACTTTTATTTTGGTTGAAGAGCAGGTATCAATAGTTTAAACTTAAAACAATTGCTAAGATATTCGTCTACGGCCACACTACGTTGAATACACCGGTTCTCGTCCGATCACCGAAGTTAAGCAACGTCGGTCCCGGTCAGTACTTGGATGGGAGACCGCCTGGGAATACCGGATGCCGTAGACTTTTATTTTGGTTGAAGAGCAGCTATCAATAGTTAAACATAAAACAATTGCCATGATATTCGTCTACGGCCATACTACGTTGAATACACCGGTTATCGTCCGATCACCGAAGTTAAGCAACGTTGGGCCCTGTCAATACTTGGATGGGAGACCCCTGGGAATACCGGCTGCCGTAGACTTTTATTTTGGTTGAAGAGCAGGTATCAATAGTTTAAACATGAAACAATTGCCATGATATTCGTCTACGGCCACATTACCTTGAATACACCGGTTCTCGTCCGATCACCGAAGTTAAGCAACGTCGGGCCCGGTCAGTACTTGGATGGGAGACCAGCTGGGAATACCGGATGCCGTAGAGGTTTTTTTTGGTTGTAGAGCAGGTATCAATAGTTTAAACTTACAACAATTGCTATGATGTTCGTCTACGGCCACACTACGTTGAATACTCCGGTTCTCGTCCAATCGTCCAATCACTGAAGTTAAGCATCGTCGGGCACGGTCAGTACTTGGATGGGAGACCGCATGGGAATACCGGGTGCCATAGACTTTTATTTTGGTTGAAGAGCAGGTATCAATAGTTTAAACTTAAAACAATTGCTATGATATTCGTCTACGGCTACACTACGTTGAATACACCGGTTCTCGTCGGGCCCGGTCAGTACTTGGATGGGAGACCCCTTGGGAATACCGGGTGCCGAAGACTTTTATTTTGGTTGAAGAGCAGGTATCAATAGTTTAAACATGAAACAATTGCCATGATATTCGTCTACGGCCAAACTACGTTGAATACACCGGTTCTCGTCCGATCACCGAAGTTAAGCAACGTCGGGCCCGGTCAGTACTTGGATGGGAGACCGCCTGGGAATACTGGATGCCGTAGAATTTTATTTTGGTTGAAGAGCAGGTATCAATAGTTTAAACATGAAACAATTGCCATAATATTCGTCTACGGCCACACTACGTTGAATACACCGGTTATCGTCCGATCACTGAAGTTAAGCTTCGTCGGGCCCGGTCAGTACTTGGATGGGAGACCGCATGGGAATACCGGGTGCCGTAGACTTTTATTTTGGTTGAAGAGCAGGTATCAATAGTTTAAACTTAAAACAATTGCTATGATATTCGTCTACGGCTACACTACGTTGAATACACCGGTTCTCGTCGTGTCACCGAAGTTAAGCAACGTCGGGCCCGGTCAGTACTTGGATGGGAGACCCCTTGGGAATACCGGGTGCCGAAGACTTTTATTTTGGTTGAAGAGCAGGTATCAATAGTTTGAACATGAAACAATTGCCATGATATTCGTCTACGGCCACACTACGTTGAATACACCGGTTCTCGTCCGATCACCGAAGTTAAGCAACGTCGGGCCCGGTCAGTACTTGGATGGGAGACAGCCTGGGAATACTGGATGCCGTAGAATTTTATTTTGGTTGAAGAGCAGGTATCAATAGTTTAAACTTAAAACAATTGCTATGATATTCGTCTATGGCCACACTACGTTGAATACACCGGTTCTCGTCCGATCACTGAAGTTAAGCTTCGTCGGGCCCGGTCAGTACTTGGATGGGAGACCCCTGGGAATACCGGGTGCCGTAGACTTTTATTTTGGTTGAAGGGCAGGTATCAATAGTTTAAACATGAAACATTGGCCGTGACATTCGTCTACGGCCACACTATGTTGAATACACCGGTTCTCGTCCGATCACCGAAGTTAAGCAACGTCGCGCCCGGTCAGTACTTGGATGGGAGAACGCGTGGGAATACCGGATGCCGTAGAGTTTTATTTTGGTTGTAGAGCAGCTATCAATAGTTTAAACTTACAACAATTGCTAAGATATTCGTCTACGGCCACACTACGCAGAATACACCGGTTCTCGTCCGATCACTGAAATTAAGCTTCGTCGGGCCCGGTCAGTAATTGGATGGGAGACCGCATGGGAATACCGGCTGCCGTAGACTTTTATTTTGCTTGATGAGCAGGTATCAATAGTTTAAACTTAAAACAATTGCTATTATATTCGTCTACGGCCACAACAGGTTGAATACACCGGTTCTCGTCCGATCACCGAAGTTAAGTAACGTCGGTCCCAGTCAGTACTTGGATGGGAGACCGCCTGGGAATACCGCGTGCCGTAGACTTTTATTTTGGTTGAAGAGCAGGTATCAATAGTTAAACATAAAACAATTGCCATAATATTCGTCTACGGCCATACTACGTTGAATACACCGGTTATCGTCCGATCACCGAAGTTAAGCAACGTTGGGCCCGGTCAGTACTTGGATGGGAGACCCCTGGGAATACCGGGTGCCGTAGACTTTTATTTTGGTTGAAGAGCAGGTATCAATAGTTTAAACATGAAACAATTGCAATGATATTCGTCTACGGCCACATTACGTTGAATACACCGGTTCTCATCCGATCACCGAAGTTAAGCAACGTCGGACCCGCTCAGTACTTGGATGGGAGACCGCCTGGGAATACCGGATGCCGTAGAGTTTTATTTTGCTTGTAGAGCAGGTATCAATAGTTTAAACTTACAACAATTGCTATTATGTTCGTCTACGGCCACACTACGTTGAATACTCCGGTTCTCGTCCAATCACTGAAGTTAAGCATCGTCGGGCCCGGTCAGTACTTGGATGGGATACCGCATGGGAATACCGGGTGCCGTAGACTTTTATTTTGGTTGAAGAGCAGGTATCAATAGTTTAAACATGAAACAATTGCCATGATATTCGTCTACGGCCATACTAAATCAGGGCGCTGCACTGTGGCGACCACTCGTGTTTGCACTGGGTTCTATTTTATTTTTGCATTTTGCATTTTGTACCGTTTTATCCTGTCTTTCGTCATTTCTGTTCTGATTGAGTGAAGTATCATGTCTTTAGGCTCAAAACTGCTGTGGCAGTTTTTCGTCGTGATGTTAATTTTTTGTGCTTTTAATGACATTAATGCTCAACCACCTGATGGGATTGGCAGTTCCACGTATGCACGGACATTATCCATTGTGTACAAGCGAGATGCATTGTTAAAACTTAGGTCACAGGTCACATCGCCATTTTGTGCTTTTCCAGAGGACTGTAGCTGCCTAAAACGCCGCAAACGAGGCAAGAAAGGAGGCTTAAGGGTACGACTCAGACGTCGTAAGCATAATCCACCACTACCATCTATCGTCACAGGTAACTGCCGATCACTAAGAAACAAACTTGATGAATTACAGGCATGTTCAAAATTCCGTTATGAATATCGAGAGAGCTGCATGATGTGCTTTAGTGAAACGTGGTTCAAGGACACAGATAGCAATACATTCCACTGACATTGATGGGTTTATATGTGAGAGGATGGACAGAACTGCAGAGTCGGGTAAATCATGCGGTGGTGGAGTGTGCATTTATATCAACAAACGTTGGTGCAACAATATCACTGTTAAACATCGTTATTGCTCAGAAGACATTGAATTATTAAGTGTCAGTCTACGTCCTTATTATTTACCTCGAGAATTCAACCAGTTGTTTGTTACCGTTGTGTATATACAACCTACAGCGAATGTGACCACTGCATCTGCTAAAATTCTTGAGATCACGCAACAATTTGAAACACAGTCACCTGATTCAGTAAAACTAATTACCGGGGATTTTAACAGCTGCGACCTTAAATCTGTGCTACCCCACTATCATCAATATGTAGATATTTATACAAGAGGAAACCGTACACTAGATAAATGTTACGGAAACATTAAAAAGGACTATAAAGCTCATTCAAAAGCTGGGCTTGGTTCATCAGATCATAACATTGTACATCTAGTTCCAGTCTACAAACAAAAACTGAAACAGGAGAAACCGCAAGTTAAGCAGGTCAGGGAGTGGTCCACTGATGGTGAAGAAGCTCTCCGTGCATGCTTCGACTGTACGGACTGGAGCATCTTTACCAAGTCGACTACGATCGACATGGCTACAGATGTCGTCACTGACTACATCAAGTTCTGCGAAGATATGATTATACCCAAATTGAAATTAAAATTCACCCAAATAGTAAACCGTGGGTTAACAAGGACATTCATGAACTTCTGAAACGAAAACAATATGCCTTCAAGACCGGAGACTTGGACGAGAAAAGAAGAATCCAGAAGGAACTTTCTCAACATATTCGACAAAGTAAAAAGGAATACGGAAAAAAGGTGGAGGACAACTTTCGCCAGGGTGACCCTAAAAGTGCTTGGCAGGGCATTAAAACAATTACCGGATGTGGGAAACAAAACAATTCAGTTGTTCCACTTGGTGGTATCGCAACTTTCCTGAGTGATCTAAATAACTTTTATGCCAGATTTGACAACAATGACTTTACTGGTGTTAATCGTGAACTAGGTGAAACTTTAAAAAATCACATTACTGCTGATGAGAAAATTATATTAGATATTACTGTTGTTGAAAGATCACTGAAATGATTAAAGTCTAATAAGTCTGTAGGGCCGGACAGACTTAGCGGCAAGGTTCTGAAATCCTGTTTCAGAGAACTTTCTCCAGTATTTAGGACCTTTTTTCAGTGGTCTTTGGACACTTTCACAATTCCTCAGTTATGGAAAATTGCAGATGTTATTCCTGTTGCAAAAAAATCTAAACCCACTGTGCTAAATGACTATAGGCCTGTGGCTCTTACGGCCATTGTCATGAAGTGTTTTGAACGGATTATTAAAGATTTCATTGTTAACCAAACAAAACCTTTCATTGATCCCTTGCAGTTTGCCTACAGAACAGAGCGTAGCGTTGAAGATGCTATCCTAACATTGTTGCATGGCATTTATAGCCATCTTGATCGTTCTAAAGCATATGTTAGGACTCTATTCGTGGATTTTTCATCGGCTTTCAACTTGATCCAGCCTCATATTCTGATAGGCAAGCTGAGAAGGATGAATGTAAACCCGTACTTGATTTTATGGATTAACGATTTCTTGACAAATAGATCACAGAGAGTTAGACTAATGCAGTCAGTATCTGATATTGTTTATACCAACACAGGGGCCCCTCAGGGATGTGTTTTATCCCCAGTACTTTTCACACTTTATACAAGTGATCTCAGATGTAGTAATGCCACGTGCTCTATGGTCAAGTATGCAGATGACACATCGATAACAGGATTCATTACTTATGAGGATGAGACTGGGTATAGAGATGAAATTACCAAGTTTGTTCATTGGTGCAGAGAAAATTTTCTGGTTTTAAATGCACAAAAAACTAAGGAAATTGTGTTTGATTTTCGAAAAAACCGGAAAGAGATCGATCCTGTTAACATAAATGGTGTTGATATTGAAATTGTCACTGAATGTAAGTACCTTTGGGACTTATATTGATAGCCATCTAAACTGGAATGTTAATACTCAAAATTGTGTTCTAAGGCAAATCAGCGTATTTATTTTCTGAGGAAACTCAAGTTATTTAATATTGACCGATATAATCATGATGTTCTACCAAAGTGTCATACAATCTGTTATTACGTTCTCTTGCATTGTATGGGTAAATGGTCTGTCTATGGGTAATCTAAATAAAATCAACAGAATCACTAAATCCGCAAGTAAGATCATCGGTACTACTGTAAAAACTTGGCTTCAATCTACGAGGCAGGTTTCTAACGACTAAACTAAAAACAATACAACTTGATAATACCCATCCACTTCATTCACTTTTAGTTTTTAATAAGTCCGGCAGATTACGTCAACTCAAATCCAACACAAATCGTCATCGCCTCTCTTTCGTACCCAGTGCAATTTCTTATTTTAACAACAGTTTTATTAGATGACTTGTTTTTGGTTTTGTTGTTTTAAGGCTTACTGTTTTGAGGTTCAGGTTTTCTTTTTCTTTTTCTTTTTCTACCTTTCCAGCCCCTTTCCAATTATGTCCCCTGGCCTTCCCCTGTTCCCATGTATTGTTTTCCTTCCCTTTCCTTTCCTCCTTCCCACCTTTTCCTGTCCCTTCCCAGTTTCTTTATATTTTTATTTGCATTATTTTGTAATATAACAAATACAATATGTATAATATGGAATAATTTTAATAATTACAATTTTTAAATTTTTAACGTAATAGTGTGTATTAAATTTTTTTATATGTGCAAACTGAGGAAATGATTTTCATGCTGGCATGACGAATAAATGAATTGAATTGAATTGAATTGAGGTAGTCCTCGAGCCCGAAATAGGAAAAATTTCAGAGTCCATCGGACGGGACCCGACTCTGGGACGGGCTCGAGGGGGATGGCGGTCGGCCCCCGCCGCCAGCTGGGAGACGTCGGGAAGGCCCCGCGGGGTCCTCCAGTAGCAGCGCGCGCCGGCTCGGGCCCGGCCGTGGCTCCCGGCCGAGAGGACGAGTCCCTGCACGCTGGCTCGCGGTCCCCGCAGACGGGTCGACCCAAACGCAGCAGCGGGCACCGCCCGTGCTCCTCGGGCGAGAGGAGTAGTCCCTGCACGCTGGCTCGCGGTCCCCGCAGACGGGTCGACCCGAAGTCCGAGTCCGAGTTGGCGACCTCTCGCCAGAGGAGCACGGGCGGTGCCTGCTGCTGTTCCGGGTCGACCCGTCGGCGGGGACAGCGCGCCAGCGTGCAGGGACTCGTCCTCTCTGCCGGAAGCCACGGCCCGAGCCGTGGCCCGAACCCCACGGCATTTCTTCGACACGTTTTCAACGCAAATTGGATAGAGGTGTTCCGTACTACCTACGGGGTAGGTGTTACGTCTACTATATGGGTAGGTGGTCCTCAAGCCCAAAATCGGAAAAATTTCAGAGTCCAGCGGACGGGACCCGACTCTGGGACGGGCTCGATGGGGATGTCGGTCGGCCCCCGCCGCCAGCTGGGAGACGTCGGGAAGGTCCCGCGGGGTCCTCCAGTAGCAGCGGGCGCCGGCTCGGGACCCGCCGTGGCTCCCGGCCGAGAGGACGAGTCCCTGCACGCTGGCTCGCGCTCCCAGCAGACGGGTCGACCCGAACGCAGCAGCGGGCACCGCCCGTGCTCGTCGGCCGAGGAGCAGCTCCTGCACGCTGGCCACGCTGTCCCCTCACACGGGTCGACCCGAAGTCGGGGTTCGAGGGGCGACCTCTCGCCCGAGGAGCACGGGCGGTGCCCGCTGCTGCGTTCGGATCGACACGTCTGCGGGGACCGCGAGCCAGCGTGCAGAGACTCGTCCTCTCGGCCGGGAGCCACGGCCCGAGCCGGGGCCCGAACCCCTCGCCGTTTCTTCGACACGTTTTCAACGCAAATTGGATAGAGGTGTTCCGTACTACCAACGGGGTGGGTGTTTCGGCTACTATAGGGGGTAGGTGGTCCTCGAGCACGAAATCGGAAAAATTTCAGACTCTAGCGGACGGGACACGACTCTGGGACGGGCTCGAGGGCGATAGCGGTCGGCCGCCGGCGCCAACTGGGAGACGTCGGGAAGACCCAGCGGGGTCCTCCAGTAACAGCGGGCGCCGGCTTTGGCCCCACCGTGGCTCCCGGCCGAGAGGACGAGTCCCGCACGCTGGCTCGCGGGCCCCGCAGACGGGTCGACTAAGGGACTCGTCCTCTCGGCCGGTAGCCACGGCCCGAGCCGGGGCCCAAACCCCACGGCGTTTCTTCGACAAGTTTCCAACGCAAATTGGATAGAGGTGTTCCGCACTACCAATGGAGTGGGTGTTACGTCTACTATAGGGGGTAGGTAGTCTTCGAGCCCGAAATCGGAACAATTTCAGAGTCCAGCGGGCTCGAGGGGGATGGCGGTCGGCCCCCGCCGCCAGCCGCGAGACGTCGGGAAGGCCCCCTCGGGGACCTCCAGTAGCAGCCGGCGCCGGCTCGGTCCCCGCCGTGGCTCCCGGCCGAGAGGACGAGTCCCTGCACGCTGGCTCGCGGTCACCGCAGACTGGTCGACCCGAACGCAGCAGCGGGCACCGCCCGTGCTCCTCGGGCGAGAGGAGGAGTCCTTGCATGCTGGCCCGCTGTCCCCGCAGACGGGTCGACCCGAAGTCGGAGTCCGAGGGGCGAACTCTCGCCCGAGGAGCACGGGCGGTGCCCGCTGCTGCGTTGGGGTCGACCCGTCTGCGGGGACCGCGACCCAGCGTTAAGGGACTCGTCCTCTCGGCCGGGAGCCACGGCCCGAGCCGGGTCCCGAACCCCACGGTGTTTCTTCGAGAAGTTTTCAACGCAAATTGGATAGAGGTGTTCCGTACTACCAACGGGGTGGGTATTACGTCTACTATACACGGCTGTTTCACGCGTATGTGACGCGCGTAAAGAAGTTTTCCCAGACCGTAGCCACTCATGCATAATTCATGTCAAAACGATGACGTCACGCCAATAATGGCTGCGCCCACAGATCACAGAGCTGACGAAAACAGGGTCGAAATATCAGCTAAATTAAACCTTCACACGAAAGAAATAGACGTTCTATTAAACTTTTCTGATGAATCATAATTAAATTATTCTCTTGTGGTTAGTGGGTGCTTAGAAAAATTTAAAAGCCGGAAAAAAAAACAATTTTTACGTTGTATTCGTACATCGTCTTTTGTTGTTCGAAAGATTCAAACGACGTTCCAAAAACCTCCCTTTTTACTTAACAAGGGCCAGTTTTAACTTTTCAAAATGGATTATTAAAACGAACTACTATGTTCACTTTTTAAACGTTTAATCTCATGTAGGACATTTTGTTTAAGTATTCAATACCGTTGTTGAAAACTTGTAAAAACCGAGGCCTAACAAAACTTCCATTAAAATCGTTTACGAACGTTCCGTGCAGACGGCCCAGCCGCAGTAACTTCTTCGCTGGTAATCCCATTAACTCTATCATTTTGTACGGTGTTGTGTGGGCACCGGTGATATACGTCAGAACGGCGCGCTATGTAAATACGACATAAAACACACAATAAAGGGGCCACTTTGCATCTGTCACGTTAGCAGTTTTTGTAAGTACCTGAAACCGACCAAAAAGTGTTTCAACATGTGAATGGACATGCAGGCTTATACTAGAACTAATTTGAGTTGATTTATTTTATTTTTTATTTTTTATTTTTTATATTTATTTATAAAATTGGACGGAAAAGTTACCGCACTTTTTCCGTCTATTTGTTGATGGAAATTTTAGGGTAATTAAAAACAATAATAGTAATAATCAACTCAAATTATCTTTAGGATAAGCATGCATGTCTATTCAAATGTTGAAATTCTTTTGGTGGTTTCAGATATTTAAAAAAATTACAACCATTAGAAAACTGCTAACGTGACGGTAGGAAAGTGGTCCCCTTATTGTGTTTTATGTCATACACTAGTTTACACAAACTTTTCATCAATATTCTACACAGTAGATTATACATATTTTATTCATTATTAGACCTGGACTTGGAAAATCTGATCATCATGTCGTCCACCTGCTGCCCAAGTACAAACAGAGATTGAAGAGTGAAAAACGATCTAAAAAGACAGTGCATGTATGGAACAAAAAATCAATTGAAAAGCTTCAAACAGCTTTCGAGATCACCGGCTCAAAACTGCTGTGGCAGTTTTTCGTCGTGATGTTAATTTTTTGTGCTTTTAATGACATTAATGCTCAACCACCTGATGGGATTGGCAGTTCCACGTATGCACGGACATTATCCATTGTGTACAAGCGAGATGCATTGTTAAAACTTAGGTCACAGGTGACATCGCCATTTTGTGCTTTTCCAGAGGACTGTAGCTGCCTAAAACGCCGCAAACGAGGCAAGAAAGGAGGCTTAAGGGTACGACTCAGACGTCGTAAGCATAATCCACCACTACCATCTATCGTCACAGGTAACTGCCGATCACTAAGAAACAAACTTGATGAATTACAGGCATGTTCAAAATTCCGTTATGAATATCGAGAGAGCTGCATGATGTGCTTTAGTGAAACGTGGTTCAAGGACACAGATAGTACACATTCCACTGACATTGATGGGTTTATATGTGAGAGGATGGACAGAACTGCAGAGTCGGGTAAATCATGCGGTGGTGGAGTGTGCATTTATATCAACAAACGTTGGTGCAACAATATCACTGTTAAACATCGTTATTGCTCAGAAGACATTGAATTATTAAGTGTCAGTCTACGTCCTTATTATTTACCTCGAGAATTCAACCAGTTGTTTGTTACCGTTGTGTATATACAACCTACAGCGAATGTGACCACTGCATCTGCTAAAATTCTTGAGATCACGCAACAATTTGAAACACAGTCACCTGATTCAGTAAAACTAATTACCGGGGATTTTAACAGCTGCGACCTTAAATCTGTGCTACCCCACTATCATCAATATGTAGATATTTATACAAGAGGAAACCGTACACTAGATAAATGTTACGGAAACATTAAAAAGGACTATAAAGCTCATTCAAAAGCTGGGCTTGGTTCATCAGATCATAACATTGTACATCTAGTTCCAGTCTACAAACAAAAACTGAAACAGGAGAAACCGCAAGTTAAGCAGGTCAGGGAGTGGTCCACTGATGGTGAAGAAGCTCTCCGTGCATGCTTCGACTGTACGGACTGGAGCATCTTTACCAAGTCGACTACGATCGACATGGCTACAGATGTCGTCACTGACTACATCAAGTTCTGCGAAGATATGATTATACCTAAATTGGAAATTAAAATCTACCCAAATAGTAAACCGTGGGTTAACAAGGACATTCATGAACTTCTGAAACGAAAACAATATGCCTTCAAGACCGGAGACTTGGACGAGAAAAGAAGAATCCAGAAGGAACTTTCTCAACATATTCGACAAAGTAAAAAGGAATACGGAAAAAAGGTGGAGGACAACTTTCGCCAGGGTGACCCTAAAAGTGCTTGGCAGGGCATTAAAACAATTACCGGATGTGGGAAACAAAACAATTCAGTTGTTCCACTTGGTGGTATCGCAACTTTCCTGAGTGATCTAAATAACTTTTATGCCAGATTTGACAACAATGACTTTACTGGTGTTAATCGTGAACTAGGTGAAACTTTAAAAAATCACATTACTGCTGATGAGAAAATTATATTAGATATTACTGTTGTTGAAAGATCACTGAAATGATTAAAGTCTAATAAGTCTGTAGGGCCGGACAGACTTAGCGGCAAGGTTCTGAAATCCTGTTTCAGAGAACTTTCTCCAGTATTTAGGGACCTTTTTCAGTGGTCTTTGGACACTTTCACAATTCCTCAGTTATGGAAAATTGCAGATGTTATTCCTGTTGCAAAAAAATCTAAACCCACTGTGCTAAATGACTATAGGCCTGTGGCTCTTACGGCCATTGTCATGAAGTGTTTTGAACGGATTATTAAAGATTTCATTGTTAACCAAACAAAACCTTTCATTGATCCCTTGCAGTTTGCCTACAGAACAGAGCGTAGCGTTGAAGATGCTATCCTAACATTGTTGCATGGCATTTATAGCCATCTTGATCGTTCTAAAGCATATGTTAGGACTCTATTCGTGGATTTTTCATCGGCTTTCAACTTGATCCAGCCTCATATTCTGATAGGCAAGCTGAGAAGGATGAATGTAAACCCGTACTTGATTTTATGGATTAACGATTTCTTGACAAATAGATCACAGAGAGTTAGACTAATGCAGTCAGTATCTGATATTGTTTATACCAACACAGGGGCCCCTCAGGGATGTGTTTTATCCCCAGTACTTTTCACACTTTATACAAGTGATCTCAGATGTAGTAATGCCACGTGCTCTATGGTCAAGTATGCAGATGACCCATCGATAACAGGATTCATTACTTATGAGGATGAGACTGGGTATAGAGATGAAATTACCAAGTTTGTTCATTGGTGCAGAGAAAATTTTCTGGTTTTAAATGCACAAAAAACTAAGGAAATTGTGTTTGATTTTCGAAAAAACCGGAAAGAGATCGATCCTGTTAACATAAATGGTGTTGATATTGAAATTGTCACTGAATGTAAGTACCTTGGGACTTATATTGATAGCCATCTAAACTGGAATGTTAATACTCAAAAATTGTGTTCTAAGGCAAATCAGCGTATTTATTTTCTGAGGAAACTCAAGTTATTTAATATTGACCGGGATATAATCATGATGTTCTACCAAAGTGTCATACAATCTGTTATTACGTTCTCTTGCATTGCATGGGTAAATGGTCTGTCTATGGGTAATCTAAATAAAATCAACAGAATCACTAAATCCGCAAGTAAGATCATCGGTACTACTGTAAAAACTTGGCTTCAATCTACGAGGCAGCTTCTAACGACTAAACTAAAAACAATACAACTTGATAATACCCATCCACTTCATTCACTTTTAGTTTTTAATAAGTCCGGCAGATTACGTCAACTCAAATCCAACACAAATCGTCATCGCCTCTTTCGTACCCAGTGCAATTTCTTATTTTAACAACAGTTTTATTAGATGACTTGTTTTGGTTTTTGTTGTTTTAAGGCTTACTGTTTTTGAGGTTCAGGTTTTCTTTTCTTTCTTTTCTTTTTCTACCTTTCCAGCCCCCTTCCAATTATGTCCCCTTGGCCTTCCCCTGTTCCCATGTATTGTTTTCCCTTCCCTTTCCCTTTCCTCCTTCCCCACCTTTTCCTGTCCCTTCCCAGTTTCTTTATATTTTTATTTGCATTATTTTGTAATATAACAAATACAATATGTATAATATGGAATAATTTTTAATAATTACAATTTTTAAATTTTTAACGTAATAGTGTGTATTAAATTTTTTTATATGTGCAAACTGAGGAAATGATTTTCATGCTGGCGTGACGAATAAATGAATTGAATTGAATTGAATTGAGGTAGTCCTCGAGCCCGAAATAGGAAAAATTTCAGAGTCCATCGGACGGGACCCGACTCTGGGACGGGCTCGAGGGGGATGGCGGTCCCCGCCGCCAGCTGGGAGAGACGTCGGGAAGGCCCCGCGGGGTCCTCCAGTAGCAGCGCGCGCCGGCTCGGGCCCGGCCGTGGCTCCCGGCCGAGAGGACGAGTCCCTGCACGCTGGCTCGCGGTCCCCGCAGACGGGTCGACCCAAACGCAGCAGCGGGCACCGCCCGTGCTCCTCGGGCGAGAGGAGTAGTCCCTGCACGCTGGCTCGCGGTCCCCGCAGACGGGTCGACCCGAAGTCCGAGTCCGAGTTGGCGACCTCTCGCCAGAGGAGCACGGGCGGTGCCCGCTGCTGCGTTCGGGTCGACCCGTCTGCGGGGACAGCGAGCCAGCGTGCAGGGACTCGTCCTCTCTGCCGGAAGCCACGGCCCGAGCCGTGGCCCGAACCCCACGGCATTTCTTCGACACGTTTTCAACGCAAATTGGATAGAGGTGTTCCGTACTACCTACGGGGTAGGTGTTACGTCTACTATATGGGTAGGTGGTCCTCAAGCCCAAAATCGGAAAAATTTCAGAGTCCAGCGGACGGGACCCGACTCTGGGACGGGCTCGATGGGGATGTCGGTCGGCCCCCGCCGCCAGCTGGGAGACGTCGGGAAGGTCCCGCGGGGTCCTCCAGTAGCAGCGGGCGCCGGCTCGGGACCCGCCGTGGCTCCCGGCCGAGAGGACGAGTCCCTGCACGCTGGCTCGCGCTCCCAGCAGACGGGTCGACCCGAACGCAGCAGCGGGCACCGCCCTTGCTCGTCGGCCGAGAGGAGCAGTCCTTGCACGCTGGCCACGATGTCCCCTCACACGGGTCGACCCGAAGTCTGGGTTCGAGGGGCGACCTCTCGCCCGAGGAGCACGGGCGGTGCCCGCTGCTGCGTTCGGATCGACACGTCTGCGGGGACCGCGAGCCAGCGTGCAGAGACTCGTCCTCTCGGCCGGGAGCCACGGCCCGAGCCGGGGCCCGAACCCCTCGCCGTTTCTTCGACACGTTTTCAACGCAAATTGGATAGAGGTGTTCCGTACTACCAACGGGGTGGGTGTTTCGGCTACTATAGGGGGTAGGTGGTCCTCGAGCACGAAATCGGAAAAATTTCAGACTCTAGCGGACGGGACACGACTCTGGGACGGGCTCGAGGGCGATAGCGGTCGGCCGCCGGCGCCAACTGGGAGACGTCGGGAAGACCCAGCGGGGTCCTCCAGTAACAGCGGGCGCCGGCTTTGGCCCCACCGTGGCTCCCGGCCGAGAGGACGAGTCCCTGCACGCTGGCTCGCGGTCCCCGCAGACGGGTCGACTAAGGGACTCGTCCTCTCGGCCGGTAGCCACGGCCCGAGCCGGGGCCCAAACCCCACGGCGTTTCTTCGACAAGTTTCCAACGCAAATTGGATAGAGGTGTTCCGCACTACCAATGGAGTGGGTGTTACGTCTACTATAGGGGGTAGGTAGTCTTCGAGCCCGAAATCGGAACAATTTCAGAGTCCAGCGGGCTCGAGGGGGATGGCGGTCGGCCCCCGCCGCCAGCCGCGAGACGTCGGAAGGCCCCTCGGGGACCTCCAGTAGCAGCCGGCGCCGGCTCGGTCCCCGCCGTGGCTCCCGGCCGAGAGGACGAGTCCCTGCACGCTGGCTCGCGGTCACCGCAGACTGGTCGACCCGAACGCAGCAGCGGGCACCGCCCGTGCTCCTCGGGCGAGAGGAGGAGTCCTTGCATGCTGGCCCGCTGTCCCCGCAGACGGGTCGACCCGAAGTCGGAGTCCGAGGGGCGAACTCTCGCCCGAGGAGCACGGGCGGTGCCCGCTGCTGCGTTGGGGTCGACCCGTCTGCGGGGACCGCGACCCAGCGTTAAGGGACTCGTCCTCTCGGCCGGGAGCCACGGCCCGAGCCGGGTCCCGAACCCCACGGTGTTTCTTCGAGAAGTTTTCAACGCAAATTGGATAGAGGTGTTCCGTACTACCAACGGGGTGGGTATTACGTCTACTAATATCGGCTGTTTCACGCGTATGTGACTCGCGTAAAGAAGTTTTCCCAGACCAGACCGTAGCCACTCATGCATAATTCATGTCAAAACGATGATGTCACGCCAATAATGGCTGCGCCCACAGATATATCACAGAGCTGACGAAAACAGGGTCGAAATATCAGCTAAATTAAACCTTCACACGAAGGAAATAGACGTTCTATTAAACTTTTCTGATGAATCATAATTAAATTATACTCTTGTGGTTAGTGGGTGCTTAGAAAATTTAAAAGCCGGAAAAAACAATTTTACGTTGTATTCGTACATCGTCTTTTGTTGTTCGAAAGATTCAAACGACGTTCCAAAACCTCCCTTTTACTTAACAAGGGCTAGTTTAACTTTTCAAAAAGGATTATTAAAACGAACTACTATGTTCACTTTTAAACGTTTAATCATGTAGGACATTTTGTTTAAGTATTCAATACCGTTGTTGAAAACTTGTAAAACCGAGGCTCAACAAAACTTCCATTAAAATCGTTTACGAACGTTCCGTGCAGACGGCCCAGCCGCAGTAACTTCTTCGCTGGTAATCCCATTAACTCTATCATTTTGTACGGTGTTGTGTGGGCACCGGTGATATACGTCAGAACGGCGCGCTATAAATACGACATAAAAACACAATAAAATACTTTGCATCTGTCACGTTAGCAGTTTTTTTAAGTACCTGAAACCGACCAAAAAGTGTTTCAACATGTGAATGGACATGCAGGCTTATACTAGAACTAATTTGAGTTGATTTATTTTATTTTTTTATTTTTTTATTTTTTTTATATTTATTTATAAAAATTGGACGGAAAAAGTTACCGCACTTTTCCGTCTATTTGTTGATGGAAATTTTAGGGTAATTAAAACAATAATAGTAATAATCAACTCAAATTATCTTTAGGATAAGCATGCATGTCTATTCAAATGTTGAAATTCTTTTTGGGTGGTTTCAGATATTTAAAAAAAAATTACAACCATTAGAAAAACTGCTAACGTGACGGTAGGAAAGTGGTCCCCTTTATTGTGTTTTATGTCATACACTAGTTTACACAAAACTTTCATCAATATTCTACACAGTAGATTATACATATTTTATTCATTATTAGACCTGGACTTGGAAAATCTGATCATCATGTCGTCCACCTGCTGCCCAAGTACAAACAGAGATTGAAGAGTGAAAAACGATCTAAAAAGACAGTGCATGTATGGAACAAAAAATCAATTGAAAAGCTTCAAACAGCTTTCGAGATCACCGACTGGCAACTTCTTCTCAATTCAGGTGAAGACATAAATGAGTGTACGGACATAATTAATAGCTATGTCAGTTTCTGTGAAAGTATTCACATTGAAACAAAAACAATTACTAGTTATCAATAATAAGCCTTGGGCAACCCGAGAATTGAAACAAATAATACGAGGGAAAAGACAAGCTTTTGCAAGGGGTGATTTCGAAAAGTCAAGGAGTTAATCTAAAACTCAAGCAAGAGATAAAAGATATCGTGAAAAACTTGAAGGTTGTTTTCAGGATAATAATCCAAGAGGTGCGTGGAATTGTTTAGAAATGATGACCGATTATAAAAAGCATAAGGAAAACGTTTTTCAAGGTACGGAAAATGCAAAACATAGGGCGGATGAGTTAAACAAATTTTATTGTCGGTTCGATACTCAAGACTTTTCAGACAAATTGAAGGCTCAACTGAACACACTATGCTCACAGGATGATCGACCAATCGTCGTAGATGAGCAAGAAGTCTATAAGCATTTTATATCTGTGAATCCACGAAAAGCAAGCGGACCAGATGGAATATGCGGACGACTACTTAAAACACGTGCTCGTCAACTTGCTACTCCATACCGGCCACTATTCCAGATGTCACTTAATCAACAGCGCATTCCTTCATGTTGGAAATCTGCAGTCATTATGCCGGTTCCTAAAAACCAACGCCCTACTGAAAATAATGACCTTCGGCCAGTTGCACTAACATCGGTTGTCATGAAATCTCTTGAAAAAATTGTCCTGCATAACCTTATTCAGCCCATTCAAGAACGTATTGATACTTGCCAATTTGCATATCAGAGAAATAAGTCAGTGCAAGATGCGGTTTTGACACTCACGCAAGCTATTTATCAACACCTAGACAAGCAGCAGTGTTACACAAGGGCACTGTTCATTGACTTTTCGTCTGCATTTAACACAATACAACCGTTCCGTTTGTTGGAGAAACTCAAGTTTCTAGATGTGAAACCATCTCTAATTCTTTGGATATGTGACTTTCTCTCTGCACGAATTCAGCGAGTGAAAGTAAACGGTACACTTTCAGACCCCATTGTGACTAACACAGGATCTCCACAGGGATGTGAAATGTCACCAAGCCTCTTTATAATTTACACCAACGATTGTGTTTCTAACTTTCACTCAGTCGAAGAAACGCCGAGGGGTTCGCCCCGGCTCGGGCCTGGCTCCCGGCCGAGAGGACGAGTCCTGCACGCTGGCTCGCGGTCCCCGCAGACGTGTCGACCCGAACGCAGGAGCGGGGACCGCCCGTGCTCCTCGGGCGAGAGGTCGCCCCAGGACCTGACTTCGGTCGAGCCGTCTGCGTTGACAGCGGGCCAGCGTGCAGGAACTCCTCCTTTCGCCGGAGGAGCACGGGCGGTGCCACGCTGCTGCGTTTGGGTCGACCCGTCTGCGGGGACCGCGAGCCAGCGTGCAGGGACTCGTCCTCTCGGCCGGGAGCCACGGCGGGCCCCGAGCCGGCGCCCGCTGCTACTGGAGGACCCCGCGGGGCCTTCCCGACGTCTCCCAGCTGGCGGCGGGAGCCGACCGCCATCCCCCTCGAGCCCGTCCCAGAGTCGGGTCCCGGCCGAGAGGACGAGTCCCTGCACGCTGGCTCGCGGTCCCCGCAGACGGGTCGACCCGAACGCAGCAGCGGGCACCGCCCGTGCTCCTCGGGCGAGAGGAGTTGTCCCTGGACGCTGGCCCGCTGTCCCCGCAGACGGGTCGACCTGAAGTCGGAGTCAGAGGGGCGACCTCTCGCCCGAGGAGCACGGGCGGTGCCGCTGCTGCGTTGGGGTCGACCCGTCTGCGGGACCGCGAGCCAGCGTTAAGGGACTCGTCCTCTCGGCCGGGAGCCACGGCCCGAGCCGGGGCCCGAACCCCATAGTGTTTCTTCGACAAGTTTTCAACGCAAATTGGATAGAGGTGTTCCGTACTACCAACGGGGTGGGTCTTACGTCTACTATAGGGTGTAGGTGGTCCTCGAGCCCGAAATCGGAAAAAATAGAAGTCCAGCGGACGGGAACAGACTCTGGGACGGGCTAGAGGGGGATGGCGTTCGGCCACCGCCGCCAGCCGGGAGACGGGTCGACCCGAAGTCGGAGTCAGAGGGGCGACCTCTCGCCCGAGGAGCACCGGCGGTGCCGCTGCTGCGTTCGGGACGACCCGTCTGCGGGGACCGCGAGCCAGCGTGCAGGGACTCGTCCTCTCGGCCGGGAGCCACGGCTCGAGCCGGGGCCCGAACCCCACGGTGTTTCTTCGACAAGTTTTCAACGCAAATTGGATAGAGGTGTTCGGTACTACCAACGGGGTGGGTGTTACGTCTACTATAGGGGGTAGGTAGTCCTCGAGCCCGAAATAGGAAAAATTTCAGAGTCCAGAGGACGGGACCCGACTCTGGGACGGGCTAGAGGGGGATGGCGGTCGGCCCGCGCCGCCAGCTGGGATACGTCGGGAAGGCCCCGCGGTGTCCTCCAGTAGCGTCGGGCGCCGGCTCGGGCCCCGCCGTGGCTCCCGGCCGAGAGGACGAGTCCCTGCACGCTGGCTCGCGGTCCCCGCAGACGGGTCGAGCCAAACGCAGCAACGTGCACCGCCCGTGCTCCTCCGGCGAAAGGAGGAGTCCCTGCACGCTGGCCCGCTGTCCACGCAGATGGGTCGACCCGAAGTCAGAGTCCGATGGGCGACCTCTCGCCCGAGGAGCACGGGCGGTGCCCGCTGCTGCGTTCGGGGCTACCCGTCTGCGGGGACAGCGAGCCATCGTGCAGGGACTCGTCCTCTCGGCCGTGAGCCACGGCCCGAGCTAGGGTCAGAACCCCACGGCGTTTCTTCGACACGTTTTCAACGCAAATTGGATAGAGGTGTTCCGTACTACCAACGGGGTGGGTGTTACGGCCGCTATAGGGGGTAGGTGGTCCTCGAGCCCGAAATCGGAAAAATTTCAGAGTCCAGCGGACGGGACCCGACTCTGGGACGGGCTTGAGGGGGATGGCGTTCGGCCCCCGCCGGCAGCCGGGAGACGTCGGGAAGGCCCCCTCGGGGTCCTCCAGTAGCAGCGGGCGCCGTCTCGGGCCCCGCCGTGGCTCCCCACGGCTGTCTCATTAACGTGTGTTGTGCATAATAAAGTTACAACAAAGGCATGTTTCATTTTTCATTACTCCAGTGGAATACCATGACGTCATGCATAAACATGTCAGCCTCTATAGTCCATAAAGTTTACATGAATGAATCATGAATTGACCCGCTTTGAAAACGTTATGATTGTATTTGAAGTAAACTGAAACATGTTTTCTCACTTATATGAAATTTTCTTTCAAATGTTGTATTTGTTGGGACTAAAAGAAATACACTTTAAAAAAAAGAACGATTTTCATTGTCAGCCTACTTAACGTTCATGTTGAAATTATACCCTTCAAATATGCTCTTTTATAACTTCAGCAGAATTTTTCATTCATACTTCTACATTTCCATTAATGAGATTAAATGTTTTTACAAGTATTTTTCCAAATATTATTCTTGGGACAAAACTTTTTACAAGTTTTTATAAGGTTTTGTTTAACTTGAGTGTCGGTGTTTACGCGGGGTTTGAAGTCTTTGTGACGTGCACAAACAATAGGAATTTACATACAGCGCGCGTGTGCGGGATTATACGTGTAATACACGGACGTCTATGTACGCGTCGCGCTCATTTGTATGTGTGCATGTGAGCGACGCGCGGTGGACATTGTCAAAAGTTACGGGAAATCACCGAGTATGTTACTTTGTTTTCCACATTCCTGTTTATCTGGAGATGAGTTTTGATTTTCATTAAAAAAAAATGCTCTGACAAAGTTATGAAGAATTATGGTAATAGACTGATTAAAGCTACATGAAAATGGCTAAGATGAGCAGGTGTTCAAACTTCAGAAAGGCATTTTCTATAATTATTTGGTGGGAGAACATGGGACCACAATTCTAAGCAACACCATCAAATATTCTATTATTATTATTTATTCGGTCAAAATACAACAATCATACAAAGAATAAATGAGAAATGAACATTGTAATTATATATAAACGTTAAACTTGACAGGGCTAAGATAAGCAGCACAATATTTTTAACTATTCAGATCGCAGGAAGGCCTTTTTTCAAAAGATGTGTTTGGTTGGAGTATATGGGACGACATTTCTGATCAACATCCATCAATTATTTTATTGTCATTATTTATTTGGCCAAAAATGCAACAATCTTACAAACACTACAAGAGAAATGAACATTGTAATTTTACATGAATGTTATATAAACATAACAGGGTATACAAGTTGAACAAAGGGATTGGGTCAGGAGAGAAGGGGGTGTGTAACATAAAATAAAACATGTTATAACCAAGGAATAATAAATAGTAACAGTCACAAATAAAGGCAATGTAGACAACAACCAGATGGATATAGACAAAAAACAACCATTCTAAGATGGTCAAGATTGATAAAAGTGAATTTATTATGTTGTGACTCGAAAACTTATTAATTGAATCTTAAAATGGAACATGAAAGCTGATGACGTAGTTAATCATTTGAAGTGATTATAAAAGTAATAAATATAAATTTATATGCAATATGATTAATAATTGTGTACATATTGCATAAATCAAAACAATGTGACATCCATATCAATCAAAATATAATATATGTAAATGTATACTTGCGCGAGGAAATTAAGGCACTGACAATCAGTCACGCCTAACTGGTATAAACATGAGAGGGTAGACAACTACCAAGTTTGTGAACAGTTCAACAAACAGGCACAACCAGGACGACCAAAGAAATTGAAAATAAAATCTCCAAAAGTCCTAGAATACTGCATGTTCAACTTAAAAAATGTGGTGGTTGTCTGGGCATCGTGTCTTCCACGTGGAAAAGTGCATCAACTATCTGCCCATGTATGCCCGAAGAAAACATCTCAAGACAGACCTACATGTAGGCCTAGTACAACTTTTGATGAAGCAAGTCTAGTGACAACATCTTGAAAGCTGCCAACCTTCTCAAAAAGCAGTAACCTGGAGATCCAATTCCAGTTGCCATTGAACAAGCTATACAGAGCCTGAAACACAAGAAAAATATTTTTTTAAAATAAGTTTTGCACTTATCATTTAAAAGGACCAGTGGTGAATACTCAAAAGAATTTTAGAGAAAACTGGAAGCGGAGCATTTACAATGTATATAATTTATAAATAATGTACAAAGGCCTTTATGTAAAAAAAAAAATTGAAATGACGAAAATGAGAATGGACAAGATGCCTTGAACTATCATAGGAGAATAACAACAGAGGACATGAAGGACAAATGGAGGAAATACAAATAAATTGAAAAAGCAGAAATCGTCTGATAACAAGTAGCCTACATGTAAATAAGAATTAGACTGAATACTATTTCTAGTTAAATTACCTGTTGTCGTAGATGTCCTAAATTAATAGGAGCCAACTGCCAATGTTGTAAACTGTTTTCAATTCCTGGTTGAAAGAAATGATAATAAAATAATAGTAAGGCTTCCATAGTTCTATGAAAACATTAAAAAACAACACTACTCATCCAGACCGTTCTCTTGGATATCTTCAACACCATTATATTTCCAAGCATGTAAATATAGTGCAAAGTTGACATGCGGATGAAAATGCAGTATACCGTAAATGTACAATGAATGTACAGTGTGAAGTTACATTCACGTTCATAACGTTAGGCCTATGAATTGAACTACTGAATTCAATACATGTAAAAACAAACATTGTTGAAACAAGTTTCACTTTATTAACAACGGAAAAGTTTGCCTATCATTTATTAATTTAACGCCACTGTGTGTTTTAATAAACTTAAAGACTACGAGGCCAAATGTATTCATTGTCAGGGATCAGGCTGAATGTTCATTTGATGCAGTACATGTCTTTTTGCAAGAATTCACAGTCCGTACACAACTGTTTCTTTAAAAATGGCTATCCTTTCTATGCATTCAGAATACACACGATCAAAACGAGTTAACCGTGTACGGTGTACGTAAACACGTAATGCATTACGATGGATGCACTAAACATGTATGTACGTTAAACGCCATTACTTTGTACACAATAATGTTAAAACCAACCGCATAAACTGATTTTTGGGGGAAAGTTTTTTAAAGGAAATAACCTTGTCCCAGACTTACTTTGTGGATAAAATAAAAGTAGATGCCATCATCCTTGATTTACTAGGTCGATTGTGCTTATCAAAAATTCGGACGTATCCATGACGACAGCTAGAAAAACGTCTTCAAATGTTCAAGGCAAAGACGACATTTAAATGGCTGCCTTCCACTACGTAGACTTCACGAGCAATTAAACAATGTAAACAGCCTCAATTTCGCGGGAAAAGCTATCATGTGACTGTTTATTAAATAAACTTTGTATATTCATAAAAAAATTGCATATTTAACTTGAAAACCAATCACAAGAAAGCAAAATGTAAACAAACCAAATATAGATTTGAACCACACGCATCACCCCCTACGCGCGAGATGTATGAATGACAGATCAAACGCCTCATTTGCATACTGTTTAACTTTCGACAACAGAGGGGTACTTTTTTTTAAAGGAAAACAGCTCTGTCCCGTCTGAGTGGACGAGTCCCTGCACGCTGCCTCACGGTCCCGCAGAAGAGTCGATCCGAAGGCAGCAGCGTGCACCGCCCGTGCTCCTCGGGCGAGAGGAGGAGTCCTTGCACGCTGGCCCGCTGTCCCCGCAGACGGGTCAACCGGAAGTCGGAGTCCGAGGGGCGACCACTCGCCCGAGGAGCACGGGCGGTGCCCGCTGCTGCGTTGGGGTCGACCCGTCTGCGGGGACCGCGAGCCAGCGTGCAGGCACTCGTCCTCTCGGCCGTGAGCCACGGCCCGAGCCGGGGCCCGAACCCCACGGTGTTTCTTCGACAAGTTTTGAACGCAAATTGGATAGAGGTGTTCCGTACTACCAACGGGATGGCTGTTACGTCTACTATAGGGGGTAGGTAGTCCTCGAGCCCGAAATAGGAAAAATTTCAGAGTCCAGCGGACGGGACCCGACTCTGGGACGGGCTCGATGAGGATGGCGATCGGCCCCCTCCGCCAGCTGGGAGACGTCGGGAAGGTCCCGCGGGGTCCTCCAGTAGCAGCAAGCGCCGGCTCGGGCGTCGCCGTGGCTCACGGCCGACAGGACGAGTCTTTGCACGCTGGCTCGCGGTCCCCGCAGACGGGTCGAACGAAGTCGGAGTCAGAGGGGCGACCTCTCGCCCGAGGAGCACCGGCGGTGCCTGCCCGATCGGGTCGACCCGTCTACGGGGACCGCGAGCCAGCGTGCAGGGACTCGTCCTCTCGGCCGGGAGCCACGGCCTGCCGGGGCCTGAACCCCACGGTGTTTCTTCGACAAGCTTTCAAGGCAATGGGATAGAGGTTCCGTACTACCAACGGGGTGGGTGTTACGTCTATTATAGGGCGTGTGTCCCGAGCCCGAAATAGGGAAAAATTTCAGTCCGGCTATGGACGGACCTGACCTTGGGACGGGCTCGGGGATATGGTCGGACCCCGCCAGCTGGAGACGTCGGAAGGCCCTGCGTGGTCCTCCAGTAGCGGGCGCTGCTCGGGCCCCGCTGTGGCTCCATGCCGAGAGGACGAGTCCGCACGCTGGTCGCGGTCCCCGCAGACGGGTCGCCCCGAAGGCAGCAGGGATCCCCCGGCCCTCGGGGAGGAGATTTCCGCACTGGTCTTTCCCCGCGGGGCCCGACCAAATCGGGCCCGGGGGGCCCCCTCGCCCGGGAGCAGGGGCGGGCCCCTGCGTGGATCGCCCCCGTCGGGGGACGCGACCCGCCGGGATCGCCCTTTCGGCTAGCCAGGGCCGGGCCCCCCCGAACCCACGGTGTTTTCAAGTTTTAAAACGCAATTGGACAGGGGGTTTCCTACACCAAGGGGGTGGGGTTACGTCTATTATAGGGTGTGGACCCTCAGCCCGAAATGAAAAAATCAGAGTCCGGGAGGGACCGCCGGGACGGCCAGAGGGGTGGCGGTTGGCCCCGCCCCGGGGGGAGACGTCAAAGGCCCCCCCTCAGTGGCGGCCCCCCGGGCCCCCCCGGGCTCCGGCCCGGGGACGGCCCCGACGGCCCCGGGCCCGCAGACGGGTCGAAAGGCAGGGGGGCACGCCCGTGCCCCTCGGGGAGGAGGAGTCCCCCGCCCCCTGTCCCCCAACGGTCGACCCAAGGGTCCGAGGGGCACCCCCCCCGGGGGAGACGGGCGGGCCCGCTGTTCGGATGCCCCGTTGGGGGGACCGCGAGCCACTGCGGACTGTCCCCCGGCCGGTACCCCCCACCCGGGGCCCGCCCACGGTTTGAAAAGTTTTAAACCCAATTGACAGAGGCCCGATACCAACGGGGGGGTTGTTACGTCTAAAGGGTGTAGGTGGTCCTCGGGAAATCGGAAAAATCAGAGCCCACGGACGGGACCCGACCGGGACGGCAGGGGGATGGCGGGGCCCCGCGCCCACTGGGAACGTCGGAAGGCCCCTGGTCCTCCAGAGCAGCGGGCCCCGGCGGGGCCCACCGGGCTCCGGCCCAAGGAGGGTCCCCCCCGCGGGCCGCGGTACCCAGAGGGGTCGACCAAGGGAGCAGCGGCCGCCGTGCCCCCCCGGGGGGGGGGTCCGCACGCTGGCCTTCCCCGAGGGGGCGACCGGTGGGACCCGGGGGGCGACCTCCCCCAGGAGACGGCGGTGCCCGTATTGATCGACCGCTGCGGGGCCCCCGGACCAGGGGCGGATCTTTTCGGCCGGAACGGCCCCCCCGGGGCCCAACCCCGGTGTTTCTTCAAAAAGCAACGAAATTTGGGACAGAGGTTTCCGCTACCAACGGGGGTGTTACGTTTTTTAGGGTGTGGGTTCCCAGCCCGAAATCAAAAAAAACGGGTCCAGCGGACGGGCCCCGACCGGGGACGGGCGGGGATGGCGGTTGGCCCCCCGCCCAGCTGGGAGACGTCAGGAGGCCCCTTGGGTCCTCCAGAGGCGGGCGGGCCGGGGTTGGCCTC
>CM055821.1:15533661-15723222 GCA_029582265.1 Zoroaster sp. YZ-2022 | reverse complement strand
GGGTTCCACAACTCGAGTTTCATCTACTTGTTGGCCCCCATGACATGCCAGTTTCAAGTTTATGTGAAGGATTTGAAGTATGTATTTGTTACCGGACAGTTATTGGGGAGAAGAAGAAGGTTAGAAAGTAAGTAACTAGAGATTCGAGTTTGTTTCTAATCAAACTCTAGGTGTTCGGGAGGAAGTAAAGGTCAAATGCGGGTCTACCTTGTTGTAAAATTGTTTTGACAAATAACGATCTGGTACAATAATGGTGCCAAAGTATTGTGAATTTACCTCTTGTCAGGAAGATTTTGTTTTAAATATTAAACTTTGACTTCCGGTTTAGACAGGAAGTAAAGGTCAAATTGGTCAATCTTTGTGTAAAATTGTTTTGACAATTAACGGTCTGTACAATGGTAAAAAATTGTGAATTTACCTCTTGTAGTTGTTGAGATATGATTTTTTAAATATTAAACTTTGAAACTTCCGGTTGGACCCAGGAAGTAAAGGTCAAATTGGAGGCTCATGTTTTTGTAAATATTTTTGACAATTAACAATCTGGTACAATGGTGCAAAATGTTAATTTGTTACCTGTGGTTGTTGAAATATGATTTTTTAAATATTAAAATTTGACTTCCGTTTGGACAGAGTAAGGTCAAATTGGGGTCACCTCTTTGCTACATAATATTTTTTGACAATTAATGATCTGTACAATGGTACAAAATTGTGAATTTACCTCTTGTGGTTGTTGAGATATAATTTTTTTTTAAATATTAAATTTTGACTTCCGGTTTAGACAGGAAGTAAGGTCAAATAAGAGTCACCTTTTTTGTACATGTTCTTTTTACAATTTAACGATCTGGCACAATGGTACAACGAATTGTGAATTTACTACCTCTTGTGGTTGTTGAGGATATGATTTTTTCAATATTAAATTTTGACTTCCGGGTTTGAAGAAGAAGAAGAAGAAGAAGAAGAAGAAGAGAGAAGAAGAAGAAGAAGAAGAAGAAGAAGAAGAAGAAGAAGAAGAAGAAGAAGAAGAAGAGAGAAGAAGAAGAAGAAGAAGAAGAAGAAGAAGAAGAGAAGAAGAAGAAGAAGAAGAAGAAGAAGAAGAAGAAGAAGAAGAAGAAGAAGAAGAAGAAGAAGAAGAAGAAGAAGTTAAGAAGAAGAAGAAGAAGAAGAAGAAGAAGAAGAAGAAGAAGAAGAAGAAGAAGAAGAAGAAGAAGAAGAAGAAGAAGAAGAAGAAGAAGAAGAAGAAGAAGAAGAAGAAGAAGAAGAAGAAGAAGAAGAAGAAGAAGAAGAAGAAGAAGAAGAAGAAGAAGAAGAAGAAGAAGAGAAGAAGAAGAAGAAGAAGAAGAAGAAGAAGAAGAAGAAGAAGAAGAAGAAGAAGAAGAAGAAGAAGAAGAAGAAGAAGAAGAAGAAGAAGAAGAAGAAAGAAGAAGAAGAAGAAGAAGAAGAAGAAGAAGAAGAAGAAGAAGAAGAAGAAGAAGAAGAAGAAGAAGAAGAAGAAGAAGAAGAAGAAGAAGAAGAAGAAGAAGAAGAAGAAGAAGAAGAAGAAGAAGAAGAAGAAGAAGAAGAAGAAGAAGAAGAAGAAAAGTGTTTCGGTCACATGCCCGAACACCTAAAACAAAAACCTAGATATAAGTTTTTGTCACAACAAAAACAAGGTGTTCGGTTGAAGTTAAAATGGTTACGTCATTAATTCGAAGTGTTGGAGATTTATAAGTACATGGACCAAGAATAAAGTATATGAAATTTCAGAGAAGTTCAAATTTATGTGAATGAGGAAGATAATACGTCACAGTGAACATGCTGTAAAAATAATAGGAAAGTTTTATAAGTACATGGACCAAGAATAAAATATTTGAAATTTCAGAGGTTTTATAGTACATGGACCAAAAATAAAATATTTGAAATTTCAGAGAAGTTCTAATTCATGTGAATGAGGAAAATAATAAGGTCTGATGAATATGTTGTAGCAAAAAAATAGGGTTTTTATAAGTACATGGACCAAGAATAAAAGTATTTGAAATTATAGAAAGTTCTAATTTATGTAAATAAAATGGGGAAAAAGTGTATAATTTTGGAGTAGCTGGACCATTGAAATTGAAAAGGGCATTGTTGTTTTCAAATTGCACACAATTATTCTTGTCAAAATCCTTCCTCCATGATGTGACTGTTTCATTATCTCAATAAAGGTGCTGATATTTGTTTCTGGCCTACTTTAGTGAGAAAATTAAGTGCCACTATAAAGTAAATCAATGCAGCCATCAGGTATGTCTTATTGTATTGGTAGGTCCACACCCTTCCAATATAATGCATACCATGCCCAACGACTAACGTTAATGAGGAAAATATTTTCAATAATTTTTAGTTTCTTAAAAATTTACACAAATAATTAATGTAATGATGAAAGTTGCATACCAATAGCATCATGGACGTCTTTGCAAGGGATTAGATTAATATTTGTTTTTTAATTAATATTACTACACACAAGGTCAGTCACTAACAGTCATAAGAATCTGACTTCCTTCCTCAATTATTAATAATAATATGAAGTACATCATTCACTATGTGTATGTGTGGTACTGCCTACTGGTAAGCCTACATTTGTACAAACTACGAAGTAAACTCACCAAAACCTAACTAGCCCCATATCAAATTCCTCCAAATCAACATGCCATTTTTGTCAACAAACGCCGATTTGACAGTGTAAGTGTGAAGGGTACCATCGGAAGGGTATACCGTCGTGTACACATGTACGTAAGCTTGTTTACAAAAATCATCAACTTTGACCAATTTTTAAAAGTAATTTCGCTGATTTCACCTTTTTACTTACACCATAGTAAGAAGCACCAATCAGGTGTCTGCAGATGACTTCGATGTGCTTGTGAAAACTTTGAATCAGTAGAAAAGTGGAATGAATTTTCGTTACCTTTTACAGCGATATGCTCCACAAACGCGTTATAAGTTTATAAATATATGTGATGGAGTGTCGTGGCCGAGCGGTCTAGCGCACCGAACTCAAGTTCTGGTGTTGCCAGCAGCAGGGTGTGGGTTCGAGCCCCGGTCGTGACACTTGTATCCTTGAGCAAGGTACTTAACCATAATTGCTTCGTCCTTCGGATGGGACGTAAAGCCAGGTGTCCCGTGTGTTGTATAATGCACGTAAAGTGGATTGTCGTGGCCGAGCGGTCTAGCGCACTGAACTCAAGTTCTGGTGTTGCCAGCAGCAGAGTGTGGGTTCGAGCCCCAGCCGTGACACCTGTGTCCTTGAGCAAGACACTTAACCATAATTGCTTCTCTCCACCCAGGGGTTAATGGGTACCTGTGAAGGCAGAGATGGTTTGCTCTCTATGCGCTAGAAATGGCAGCAATTGAGCTGTATACTCCCCAGGGAGCTGAGATGGTTCAGGAATGATTTATGAGCCTTATGAGCCTTATGAGCAGGGATAATAATATAATGCGCCTTGAGCGCCACTTAGTTGGTGGATACGTGCGCTATATAAATCTATACATTATTATTATTATTATTATGATCAGCGCCACCAAGTGACCACTAAAAGTTTTGAAATTCAACAAACTCAAATAAAATAATTATTAAAAGGCACACAAATCAGTAAAGCAGGTGCCCAGGTGGACATCTCTCGGTGAAACCCCCTCTTACATTCCATGTCCACAATTAAGCAATCCGATTAGCGTAACGGGAAACTTCACGCTAAACTTGGCATTGATAGGATAAGACGAATTAATTTCTTTTGCACCGATTGTGTAAAGACCACTAAAGTTGTATAGCGCCCTCTATAGTTAGAATTTCTAACGCACAATCGTGGACACTGAATGTGGGTCATTATGTATGTTGGCTTGACGTCATCATGACGTCACTGTTGCGGTTTCCTGATTATCATGACGTCACTAGGTTTCATCTACAAGTTAAGGTCTAACTATGTGTGAAGTTTGAAGGCTTTTTAAACTTGGCAAGTATGTTTTTGTTAGCGGACAAGATTGGGGAGAAGAAGAAGAAGAAGTAAAAAAAAAAAGCGTACAAAAACAATAGGTGTTTCGGACACATACCCGAACACCTAAAAACCGAACAAAAACAAGAGGTGTTCGCGCTGTCGCTCGAACACCTATAAAAAATATTTAAAAAAAATTAAAAAACGTACAAAAACAATAGGTGTTTCGGGCACATACCCGAACACCTAAAAATGGACATATTCGTCATTTGAGGTTCACAAGCCGAGACGCCTGGAGCTGCTCAAGGCGTGCACCGAGACGGGCTATGACCGAAATGTGGCATATGTTATGTCTCTGCTGAGGAAATACGTAGACGAATTCGAGCCATTATGCGCCGATGATTGGAAGAAAACATTTGTATGTAAATCCTGTTATCAGAGTGCAGTAAGCACGTAGATGCAAAGATAGAAGGGGTCGCCATGTACATTTACAAGTCCATAACTGGGGAAGACTCCGATAAGCGTTTAAGATTCGCCAGGAAAGATCTAGGTCAAACGGCATCACCCATCGAGTCGAGGTCGCGTGGAGCAGTGCAAAGCGGGGCGCCAAATAATAGATGGAAATCCAATTTTCGCGGGGCTCGGCAAGGTTTTCAATTCGGACGTCCCGCTCCAGGTTGGGGTGCCAGAGGCCCTCAGCGGCAAAGAGACACATTGGGTCAGTTTGGCTTATGCTTTCGGTGTCAAAAGGTCATTTCGCCCGCGACTACAAGGAAATCATTTGAAAAGGCCGTTGGTACTCAATTAAAAATGGGACTCAAGTGACTGGGTTTATGCAAATATAGCTCAAAAGAGTGGACATTTTCCAGGCTCTTTTAAAAGCTCTTTTAAAAAGCTCTTTAAAAAAAGTGGGGTCTAGCATCAGATTAAATTTCAGGATTTAAATTAATAAAATGTTTTAAATGTTTTAAAATGTTCGGCATTATACCGTTAGGCATAAATTGTGTAAAAGCTCAAATAAACCAGGTGCTGAGGTCCTTTTATCCAGAAAACATGTTAAAATTTGGCCTTTTATATAATGTTTTTAAAAAAGAGTTCTTTTATGGCCTTTATATACATTTTACTCTCAAGTCTCAGGATTACCGGCAGTATGTGGCAACCCTCAACAGCCATTCCTGGGAGAGGTTTTCGAAGTGGAACTTCAACCCAATCACTGCACAAGCAGCTAAGCGAACGCGTGGCGTTTTTCAATGGGTAGACATTAACGGCAAGCCAAGTCGGCATCCATTTCCCCACGCGCCAATTCCAGCAGACGTGATTGCAGGCAGAGATCCACCAAATCTGCAGGCACTCAGATTCCGTGACCCACAGTTTTTTGTAACCGGCACATTGAACGAAGAACCCAGCACGTGGGACGAGGTTTTAGCAGACTGCCCAAACAGGGATGAAGTTCGCAGTTGGCTCCATCACGGGGTTAATTTATTAGATTTTTTTCCGCCATTTCAAGGCGAATACAGGGGTAGAACTTTTAACTCTAAAATACCTCCAGAGATATATTTTTTAAACGCGCCCATATGTAGAGAGTACATGCATTTTATCAACGACACAATTACCAAACGTTTGATAGAAGGTTCTATTTCGGTTTTGGGCCGGATAAATGAAGTAGCACCTGACGTGCGTCAACGCACTGACAGTTGAACCCAAGAAGCCTCGCCTCGTGTTGTCAATGAAGGGGCCAAATCTTTGGTGCAAAGACACGCCTTTCAATTTGGTTCCTTTGGGGGATATTCCAAAGTCCATACAAAAAAAGGGTTACTTCTCAGGGACCGATAATAGCCAGGGTTATAAGCAAATCTTGCTGTCAAAGGAGTCAAGAACTTTTTGCGGCTTTGAGTGGGCAGGTTTCTACTTCACAGATACCACGTTACAGGGTTCGACCTTAGCGGTCGCCCGCTCGCCAAATGCGAGTGAAAATGGCGGCGGGCGAGTCAAAACCCTTCCTTCACTAGCCCGCTGGGCGAGTCAAAATATTGTCACCGATAGGCCTATTATATCAGCCCTGAAATTACACGGCGGCATCGACGGCAATTGCCGTCAATGCCCTCACCCGTACCCTCTGCCACTTTTCACGGCAACGAGTTGCTGTGCTTTTTCCCTGCATTGCCGTTGTGCCCACTTGTTTACACCATGGACTCCATGTTTACACATAGTATTTACTACGTACATGTACATTCTCACGGAAAACAATATATCGCCGCCACGCTCGATTGCGGACCGGTGGCTGCGCTGCTAAGACCAAGTTCACGCAACGACCATTTGGGAACAAAATACTAGTAGTCAAAATTACCTGGTACTCATGACCAAAATGATATAGCGGTTACCAGGCAATATCGGCTGCTTGGTCGTTGTACGAACTTGGCCCTTGCTAATACTTTGGTTGGTGTCAACAGTACCCACAACATAAACACTACGCCAGGCATTCGCGGGTACCAGCTAAAGATAGCATGGCGCGGCGTTGGGGCGCATGCAACGTAAATAATACATGCCGAGTCTGTACCTAGACATGCATGCAGCGTGTGCGTGTACATGTATGTGTGCATCGGATAATAGCATCGACGCATCGATCGTCGTGTCGCTGTACATACGTATGTACATGTACATGTACATTATGGCCAGGGCTTTTGGTGGTCGTCAACATGCTGTCAAAGGGTCGACTAGCAAATAAAAAAGAGTGAACTGAATACTGCCACATCCAAATGCATAAAACTTGATGTTTTTTTTCGGGTTAACATTGTGTTTTTTATTTATTTTTTATTGGTGACATAAACTGTAAGTGTTGCAATACTGTTTTCATGTAGGCCTACATGCAATAAAACCCAAACGGAGACAGATAAAGGAAACTTTATTCTTATAGGCATGTGCTGAATTGGAGTGTGTTAAATTTTCATTTTTTTTTAAACATTTTTTTTAAAGATTGCCTTGGTGCCCTTTACGTTTTTTTTATCATTGCCGTGATGCCCTTTGAAAATCTTAAAAATTGCCTTGGTGCCCTGATTTTTTAATGTTTTCATTATTGTTTCTGTTCAGTTGGTTAGAAATAAAATATGAAATGAGCCTTCATTTCAGAATTAAAGCAAAAGCATTACTGTACACTAATGTGCCTGATCTTTTCCTCTGTTATTAGAATAGAATCCGTTATTAATTAAAGAAACATTAGTATTTCCTCAGAAACAAATATGCACATAATAATAAGGTAACTGACAACTGTTGTTTATAATGCATGTTCTGATGCAAAATGCCTAAATCACTAAAAACAGTGATTTGATTAAAAGTATTTAAACAAACATACGGGCGAGTGAAAAGGCTTGCGGGCTAGTGAAAAGTTTGGTTTACTAGCCCGGCCGGCGAGTGAAAAAAAAAGTTAAGGGAAAACCCTGCGTTACCTTTCGGCTTCAAAAATAGCGCCAATATTTACACTTCAATTGGTTCATGCCTTTCCACGTGGTTAAAAAATAGAGGCATACACACGGAACTGTGGATTGATGATCGATTCATCGGCGAGTGTTACCCAGATACGAGTCGAGTCGCTCCTTTTCAGTGTGCACTAGGCGCGTCAGTCGACACTCCGTATATGAGGGCTTTACGCACATTGTACGTGGCATGTTACATGCAGTCCCGTCTGGGCTTCTTCGTCAATCTAAAGAAAAGCCGTCTTCGGCCGTCCACAAGTATGATTCACCTCGGCTTCGGAATCTGCTCCAAGTCTTTGTCATTCTTGATTCCTCAAAAGAAGAAAGTATCTTTCGCTGAAGTAAGAGAGACCATTTTAATGAAGAACCAGGTGGTTTTAAAGGAGATGCAGCGTTTCGTAGGGAAAGCTCAAAGTTTCGTTCTGGTGTTCCCCGCGGCGTCTTTGTTTCTGAGAGAATGCTGTTCTTTCATGGCCACGCTTGATGATATTTCCACTACTCCTTTATCTACAGAGGTAAGGGATGAGGTTCTGTTCTGGCGTTTTGTCGATTCCTTCTCACAGCCGATCCCCTGGAAGCAAGAGCGCCATCTGGCCATCGCTCTGTCAGCCGACGCATCTGGTTACAAGTGGGGTGGCACCCTAATCCTACAAAAAAAGAGTCTTATTTTCGGAGACTACTGGCAAGCGGACATTCTAAAACACGTCGATATTTGTTGCAACGAAGCGCTAGCTTTGTATTTTGTGCTGCTCTCTGTCCTCGATTCACTGTGGAATCGTCGAGTGGATGTAATCGGCGATTCTAGAAGCCTAGTGGATGCATGGGGTGGTCTAAGAGCCAAATCTACGACGCTGGCATACATTTTAAAGCTCATTTTGCTCTCTCTTTAGAGGCCAACTTCTCGCTCCATTTGACCTGGGTGCCTTCAAAATCAAACCCAGCCGACGCTCCTTCAAGGGAAATGTCAAGGGCAGACGCCCGTTTGACCCGTAGCGTATGGGATTTTCTGCAGAAGGAATTGGGGGCCGCTCTGGCTTCACATTCGATTTAATGGCCCTTCCGTCAAATGTACCAGTGGGTCTAGACGGGATGCCACTAAACATTTTCTCGAGGTTCCCTACTCCGGGATCCGCAGGCGTAAACGTCTTTGCCCAGCAGTGTCCACAGCATGAAGTGTTATACGTCTTCTCGCCCTTTGTTCTGATACTATCGTTCATTCGGCTGTTTTTGGAATGGGGGGACCTGACAGTTACAATTGTGGTCCCGAAGCATGATCACCCAAAAGTTTGGTGGCCTCAGCTAAAATCTTTCGCAATTCAGTCAATTCGCCTATCGGAATCAGGCCAGATAGGAGTGCTACAATACCCCTCCTCAACCGGTTATGTTTCGAACACCAAAGGCCTAGCGTTCGAGCTGTGGGCTTTCAAATGCCTTTTTCCAATTAACAATGCTCCCCAAGTAGACATCCCTCAACCTACGCAGTACTCGGTCCTTTTTGTGTCTGATTCGATTTTCAGATGGTTAAAAGGTTTCAGCTGGCCTCGAGCTTTGGAGGTACAGATGTCTATCATCGGAGGCGGCACCATGTCTTCCCTGTGTAGGAACCTCGCCTGGTCCTGCCGAGCCCGTCTACCGAAGGTGGCTGTCCTCCACGGAGGCATAAACGATTTTAGCCGACTGGCTGACTGTTCGAACAAAATTCTAGATGTGGTCCGCATATTCCGCGCGGCGGCGGAGCGTCTGAGAGCAGAATTTCCAATTTGCACGTTCGTCCTCTCTTCTGTATGTCTGACAAAGATGGGAAATGTCAATCGCTCAGTTTCTATCGCCAACTCTTCGTTGAGAGAGGCAGCCGAAGGCGCTGGTTGGCCTTTTATCTCGAACGATTACATCATGCAACGACGACGTTCACCTCTCTATGGTGGGGTATCTTAAGCTCCATCGTAAGCTACAGATGTTTTTAAAATCAATTCTGGGCATACCCACGGAAATTGACATAGTAACATAAGTATTCTCGCTTTCATTTTTTACTTTGCGCTGATGAGAAGTATTCTTTATCCTTTTTTAAGGTTGTAAATGTAGCTGCCAGACTCAGATGCAGAAGAGCCGACTTATGAGGGCTTTGGATGATTTTTACGGCAACACCATGGAAAAGGCTACCACACCGAAGGGCACGGAATAGAATCAGCGACACCACTCGACATAGTAACAATTTTGATTGATCTGGACGCTAGGGGTCGCACGCAGGTTCATAGTTTGGGCTGTACAAATTTAGGTAAGCATGGATTTTTTTTCATGTGGATGTCCTTTAAAACTGGCTGCATTGGGCAAGTCAGAGCGTATTTTAATTCAGTCGGTAAAACCGAAGTCTGGCGGATCGGATCAAAGTTCAGTAACCCATGTATTTCCCTTCGAGTTCGTAGATAATATGAAGGCGGTCCAGCTGGAGCAGGCAGAGTCTCACATCACTCCAAGACAGGCCGTTCCAATATTCTCTGACAAGTTGCGATGTTTAGTGGCAGAGATCATGAGGCGCATCTCGGGCTTCGGCGAAGGACTGTTTTTGGGGCAGTATGTGCTGCGGAGGGATTTGGCCTTTTTTTCTCTGCCTATGGTGGGCAGGTGACAGAGCTGGAGATTTGGATAGGACGAGAACATGCGAAATCACAAGGATAGAAGGTGGTGATCTCCTCTTCAACCATACCATCGGCAAAACAGTAAGGGAAGGCGACTCAACCCTGATAATAGTTCCACATCTAGAGGCTCAAGGGGAGATGAACCCTGCTGGGGCAGTTAACAATCTGGTCAAGCTGGCTAAGTTGCACAGATACGAGTTGACAGATGGTTTCCTTTTTCGTCCGTTGGCTGCAAACCGTAAAAATCTTTCGAACAAGCCTTTTGTTGGAAATGGGCCCAACTCTCGTTTAAAGATGTATTTCGCATCATCAGGCAACCCCGAAGATCTCCTTCTGAGGGCACATGGTGGCCGGTCGGGAGTCGCAGCTACCCTCAGCCTCCTGTGTGCGTCGGAAGAGCAAGTAATGGACCACTGCCGATAGGCATCACGGAAAACATACAAACACTACACTGAGCTGGAGAGAGTGACGAGACGACAGCGCACAGTCAAAATACTGCAGGATGCGGTCTCAGGAGAACACCCCGTACCAGCCCATACAGCGGGACAATTCTACAGGCTTTTAAACTCTGGTTTTAAGGTGGAGAGAGCTTTCACATCTTATACTACGTAGAGCTAAACCAAAAAAAATATTTTAAAACATTTTTAAAAATAAATAAAAAGCAAGCAAACAAACAAACAAACAAAATGTAGGATTTTAATACGGGGGTTGTGGGGTTCGCAAAAAAAACCAAAAAAAAGAAAAAAGGTAAGAAATAGGAAAGGAAATCAATCTTATATCCAATTTTTCCGGTTTCCTTTTTTCCCCCTTTTGTAGTCAATTTTTACGCCCCTCCCTGAGGTTTGGGTGGGTTTTGGGGCGTCGGTTTAGGGTCCCTCATAGGAAAAAAGGATGCAAGTTCAGGCGAAAATCTATCCAACCCATATCTAAACCTCGTAGATACCGAAGCCTGCCGGAAACAAGGCAGTGGTGCAAAAAGTTCACTATTTGCACCACAGCCGCCGTTGAGGGCGGCGTAGGATTCTACGCAGTCTCGATTATAGCAGAGCGGAGAGTGAGGAATATTTGGACGGTGAGGGTCGGATTCCGCGGAGTAAGGGTAAGCACCGCCGAGTTAAAGCAAGCCTCCCTTTTCCTCTTGCGGCCAGCCAGTGGTAAGAAAAAAAATTCCCCCCCACCCACCCTTTTTTCCCTAGGAGTTTCCCCCAGGCATTGGTTTCTACGCTCAAATCTATCCAACCCATATCTAAACCTCGTAGATACCGAAGCCTGCCGGAAACAAGGCAGTGGTGCAAATAGTTCACTATTGCTATAATTGTCATGGACGCCGATCAAAGTGCACAAATTTTGGAAGAAATTTGGCAGGTCGTGGGTCAGACATGTATTCTGACGAGGATTCTACACTGGAGTCGGAAGATAGTGAAGAGGAATGCGTCCCTACATCATCATCTTCATCGGAAAAGCCAAACTACCGGTCTGGTCGGTGTGAAATTAACGCATACACGAGAAAACACATTCAGTGGAAACAGGGGAACTACTGAAGATTTGAGTAACTATACACCTTTCCAAATTTTTAAACTGTAATTCTGTCAGGCGACTTGGGAGCTGATGATGACGGAGACAAATCGATATGCTGAGCAAACTTTGCCTGCAAACCCAACCAATCGTCAGCCTGCTTGGACTCCAACTAATATTCCCGAAATGATGGCATTCGTGGCATTATTACTTTGCATGGGCATCAACAAAAGGCCTCGATACAGCATGTACTGGTCCATGTCAGATGTCTTCGAAGTCCGGTATATCCGTCATCTATGTCCCGCAACAGATTCACCGCAATCCTCAGGTTTTTTCACCTAGCCAACAACAGAGCTGAAGTAGACAGCCCTTCCGACAAACTGGCAAAACTTCGCCCTTTACTCGACATTGTACTGCCAACCTTTCTCAAAATATACAACCCCGGACGAAACCTCTCACCGGACGAGAGTATGATGAAGTTTAAAGGACGACTGAGCTTTAAGCAGTACTTACCGCGAAAGGCCAACAAGTGGGGACTGATATGCTTCTCTTTAAATGAGTCCGAATCCGGGTATATGTGTGCTTGGAAGATGTTCACAGGGTCTCGGCCAAGCACAGCAACAGGTCAACCCTCCACTGTGCATGCTGCAACCATGGCAACACACCATCCATCCGTCCTTCATGCACCAGGCCAGGTTGTCTTGGATCTAGTGAAAGGACTGGAACACAAGGGGCATGTCATCTTCATGGATAATTGGTACAATAGCCCAGCTAGCTCTCGTCTCCAAGTTATCACAGTTAGGATTTGGAGTTTGTGGAACTGTGTGTAACGCGCGCCTGGAATGCGGAGCGAAAATATAAATTTTCCCGGGCCGTTTGTCACCCTACCAAGGACAAATGTGAGAATCAAAAAGAAAACACCAAAATGACACTTTAAATCAAATTTAGAATTTTTTTTTTTTTTTAATAAATAAATAATAACCAAAAATAGTTACATATATATAGGTACAAATTTCAACTTTCATATATCAAGGTCTCGTCAGACCGAGTCAAACTCTACCTTTGAAAATTTAAAATCTTCAAGTTCACAACTGGAAACTTGGATACTCTTACAAACTTCAAAAAAATAATCTAAATGTCCTAAGTATTACCCCCATCAAATTGGCGTCAAATCTATGAGTTATTCTCGACTTATCACAAAATTCAGTTTTCAAACCACATTTCAATTTCTAACATCAAACTTGAATTCTCAAAATCTATCTAACCTTCTAATCACTGTCAAACAGGATCGAACCGTGTGAAATCACAACTTTCTTCAATAAATCGCACAATAAAAATGATCATTTATTACAAATCAATAAAGCCAGGCTTCTATTCTAACAATTTTCAAATAATTATTATTAAACGGGCCCACCGTGGTTAAAACCACGATACCGGTATGAGTTCAAGTGTCAGGATGTTGAGATCTTGGTCACTCCGTCCAATTTGAGATTGGAGTCCTGCCGTCTGTGATCGGCGTTCTCCGGCACCTGGGGTCCTACTAGCTCACAGTTCCCCTTGGACACAGTCTCCGGCTCATCGGTAGACTCCGGTGCACAGAAGTTTGCTGCCGCTGGTCCGTAGAGCTATAATACATAGCTCGTAAGGCCTTCGTCTACGGCTAAACATGGCCCACAAGCCATCTGTAATTATTTACAAAATATAGCTCTAACGCTTTAAATTCAAAATCAGGGAAATTTCTTATAATTTAGTATATCTGAATCCATTCCTTATTCGAGCCAGAATGACGTTACATAAAAATCATCTAATTTAATTATAAATACTAAAGCCTTACTTCAAATTGTGAATTCGAAAATTTACAAGGAAATCACCATTCAGTTGTCATAATAATTCTAATAAAGAACAAGAATTCAAATGTCGACATTATTGTCCAAAATTCACATTAAAATCTTCAGAAAATCCAAGCATGATCAAAATGTCAAATAACTATCCAGTCATAAATATCAATGGTTCATTAAATGATTATGGCAATACTCACGGTATATAAACAGGCAAATCTTGCCACAAAATTCAAAATTTCGCAACCGGCGACATCTGGCGGTTCGTCTTGCAACCCTGCCTTGAAGATTTTTGAATTGCTAAACAAATTCCCATGAAACCTTGCGCCTTGCTCGCGATTTGCTATCTAAAACATACGTCACTCACTCTCACTCTTACACAGACACACACACACACACACATATATATATATACCATGGCTCATTAAACAACAAAAATAGACCGTGTGTTGGTAAGTTTTATTCAAGCAAATAAACATAAACTTGTCTCAGTCTTTGAGTTACAAAGGCTGGAAAGAAAAGAAGTAAACAAGTAACAAATAAAAGAAAATTACAAGTATAATGAATAAATAATTCATGGTATGACATCAGTCTTGACACTGTGCGCTACACCACACAAAGAATTCCTGATTTTGCTCATCCCAAAAAGTTCCCAATGAAAAAAACAGAAGACCCCCGGTTTTATACAAAGGCAGGCCAACTTTGCGTCGTCTGGCAAGACACAAAGCGTGTAACTCTCTTGACAAATTACGAGGATTGCAGTGTCACCACTAAGCAGATTCGTAGTAAAAAACAGTTTAACCGGACATCGCGATATTAAAAACCTACCGTAGTTTGCGATTACAATAAATACATGGGAGGAACTGATCTGGCAGCACAAATTGTGCAGTATTACTCTCATCCGCACAGAACAATGAAATGGTGGAAAAGAGTATTCGTAAACATTCTTGACATCTGTTTTCTGAATGCTACTGTGGTATACAACAGCATACCTACAAACCACCACCTTTCCAATTTGGATTTTAGGGTAAAGGTCATCGAAGGACTTTTATCCACCTGGAAGTACAACCCCGTACAGCATGATAGCCAACTCCCATGTGGTTCCAGGCCCTTTTCACGTCAACCCTATCCTGGAAAAAATGTCTCCAGCAAAAAACGTGACTGTGTTGTTTGCAGTACTAGGGCAAAGAGAACACAAACGCGTATGATCTGTAAACAGTGTAATAAGCCAATGTGTGTTGTTCCCTGTTTTGAGAATTTTTATACCCAATGATCTGTCTGTGCCCAACTACTTTTGGTTATATACATGTGATTTCATTTTATTCCAGCCCCCCCCCCCGCTTCAATGTTGATGTGATGCACGCACACCGCAAGCCCAGAATTTCCAACATTGAACGGGTGGAGGGAGGGGGGGGCTGGGAGGGTTCAAGTCCGGGTTCAGTCTTTTTCTTTGCTCAAACAAAATAGATTAAAAAATTGTACACAGTCAGTTTCCTTTCTGTATTAGTCACATAATACTTAATAAACCCCAATAACAGTGTTTCGCCATTTTCATGTAGGTCAACATAATTGGTCTTTTATTATAAAGTTGATTTCATGGCTCGGAGAGTAATTCATTATGACACCTATGTTCACAATAGAGAAATTGCCTTGCATTGCATCATCACGTGAGCGCGCTATACAATGAAACTTGCCAAACGAAGAAATGAGTGCGGTACCCAAGGCATAATTGAAAATTGGTCTTGGTACTGAAAGGGTTATAGTACATGTACGAGTACTGTGCGTACATGTTATTGCTATTCATCGTCAACCATAGACATGCTACAAGTCCTTGATTGATCGGTCATGCATAATCCCTGCATCAAGTTTAGATAGAATCCCCATTAATTATATGGAAGAAATTTAAGAGAACTAATGAATGGAAGACATTGAAGAGAGTTAATAAAGAAGCATATACCGGTTGAATTGAAAGTAAACCCTTTTGTTTCAGTATAACCTTTTATTATCAGGTTTAGTCGTCCGTCTAGTCATCATCTTGTCAGTCCTCATTCTTGACTCTGTAAAACTCATCATCATCGTCATCATCATCATCATCCTCTCCATCATCATACACCATCTTCACTTACAACCTCAATTCCAGATTGTAGACTCGTACATCACACATCAGACTTCCGTGTTCTGTTTAAAGGTCATGAATTATAATTTTTCCATTGTAAACTATAAAATATGCACACATTAACCTATAAATGCAATTTAAAAAAAATGTATTGGAGATTTACATCGCAAAAAAATTTAAAATAAAAATTTGGGATGAACCCACGCCCCTAGAAGGGGACAAATTTGTGACGGTTCTGGATGGATAATAGATCGTGTTGAAACTATGAGTATTACCATCGCGAGATATCAACCTTTGAGAGGCGGCTCTTATATTTTACTACCGAAAATATAAGAGACAAAAAAGCATGCATCAACGTCAAAAACAAGGATGATGATTGTCTGACGTGTGCGCTGCGTTCCGCTCTTTTTCCCGTGAGAAAAAATGCGGATAGAATTTCTAGCTATCCCTCGGAAGATGGTTTAAATTTTGACGGGATTGATGCTCCAACTCCGATCAATCAAGTCAAAAAAGTAGAGAAACAAAACAAGTTGGCTATAAACATTTTTGGTTGCGAAAATTCAATCGTAGTTTACCGGCTTAGCGAGCAACCCGCAACTATATCTCGTATTAATTTATTATTTATTCACGAAGAAAATAAATCGCACTACGTTTGGATCAAGGATTTTAACCGTTTACTTTTAGACCAAACGAAACATAAAAATCGTAAACACTTTTGCGCGAGATGTTTACACGGTTACACCACCGAAGCCTTGCTCCAACAACACATTCCCGAGTGTGAGGGAATTGGCGGCAGAGAGGTTAAAATCGTGATGCCGAGTGAGGGTAAAAATTAAACTACGTTTTATAAATTTTTATAAAAAGATGAAAGTTCCTTTCGTCATATACGCGGACTTTGAAGCGTTAATTAAAAAGATTGACGATGCGAGTACAACCAATACTAAAAAATTCCAAGAACACGTAGTTTGCGGATATTCGTACATAGTCGTTAGATGCGACGGTCAAACTCAACCGCCAAAGGTATACAGGGGGAAAGATGCCTCAAAACACTTTTTGGACTCGTTGTTAAAACAAGTAGAAAACATCAACGAGATATTTTAAAAAAACCTATAAATATGTTTATGACGATGGACCAAGTGAAAAATTTAAAAAAATCCAGCAAGTGTTGGATTTGCGAAAAAGATTTTGACAAAGGCGACAAGAAAGTACGCGATCATTGTCACATTACTGGAAAATATCGAGGAGCTGCGCATAATGACTGTAATTTAAAACTGAGACTAGAATCAAACAAAACGCCTATCCCGGTAATATTCCATAATTTGCGAGGATACGACTCTCATCTCATCATGCAAGCTACGAGTCGAGTTAAAGGAAATCTAAAATGTATCCCAAACAACATGGAAAAGTATATTTCTTTTTCAATCGGGCAACTGCGATTCATCGACAGCGCTCAATTTTTACTAGCTTTTTACTACCCGATAAACTCAAACAATCCCGATTCTTTACTGATCGTTAAAAAGTACGAACCAAATTTAAACAAGATGAAATTGCTTTTAAACAAAGGTATTTATCCCTACGAGTACATGAATAATTTTAAACGTTTTGAAGAAACGAGTCTTCCTTTGAAAGACGCATTTTATAGTAGTTTGAATGACGAAGGCATTACGGAAGAACAATATGAGCACGCTAAGAACGTTTGGGCCAAGTTTGATTGTAAAAATCTTGGGGATTATCACGACCTCTATGTGCGTACGGATACTTTGTTATTGGCGGACGTCTTTGAAAATTTTCGAGCAACTTGTTTGAAACAATACGGGTTAGATCCCGCTCATTATTACACAAGTCATGGCTTGAGTTGGGACGCTCTGTTGAAACATTCGAACGTACGTTTAGAGTTGTTGACGGATTACGAAATGCATTTATTTATAGAAAAAGGCACTAGGGGCGGGACGTCGATGGTGAGCGAGAGATACGCTAAAGCAAACAATCCCTACCTACAAAATTACCATCAATCAAAACCTAAAAATTACATCTTATACCTCGACGTGAATAACCTTTACGGCTGGGCGATGAGTCAATACCTTCCGACTGGAAAATTTAAATGGTTAACGAGAGATAAAATACGTTTGATCGGTATAAAATCAATCTCGCCAGAATCGAGCGATGGATACATTTTAGAAGTTGATTTTGAATATCCTAAAAAATTACACAATGTTCACAACGCATTTCCACTCACGTGAGGGCATCATCACGTGAGGGCGCTATACAATGAAACTTGCCAACGCATTTCCACTCACGCCAGAGTCGTTAAAGATTCCAAAGGAATGGATGTCTCTCTATCAGCTAACGTTATTGAAAGACAGACCCGCTCCCAAAGTAAATAAATTAACTCCAAATTGGAACAACCAATCAAAATACGTTCTTCATTATCGTAATTTACAACTATATTTATAAAACTAACGAGAATTCATCGCGTTTTAAAATTTTCACAGGCGTCTTGGATAAAGTCGTACATTGAATTGAACACACGTCTTAGAAATAATGCCGAGTCAGATTTTGAAAAAGATTTGTACAAGCTCATGAATAATTCCGTTTTTGGAAAAACGATGGAAAATTTACGAAATCGAGTCAACGTGAATCTAATGAGATGTAACGATGAAAAAGATAAACAACGCATCCGTAAAGCAATCACGAAGCCACCTTTTGCTAATTTCAAGATTTTCGATTACGATCTGGCGGCTATGCATATGCACAAACTCAAACTCGTACTCAACCGCCCGGTATACGTCGGAATGAGCATACTGGATTTATCTAAACATTTAATGTACGATTTTTATTACAATCATTTAAAAAGCAAATACGGCAACGGGTGCAATCTACTTTACACGGATACGGACAGCTTATTACTCAATATTCAAACGGAAAATATTTACGAGGACATGTCAGAAGACCCGAATCTCTACGATTTTAGTAATTATCCTAAAGATCATTTCCTTTATTCCGACGCGAAAAAAAGAAAGATTATCGGTAAATTTAAAGACGAGACATCTGGTCTCTGATCTCTGAATTTGTAGGTCTCAGACCAAAAATGTACTCGATACTTTTATCGAATGAGGAATCTTTACGAAAAGCCAAGGGCGTGAAAAAGTTAATTTTGAAAAAGAAAATTTTGCACGAGCATTTCAAACAAGTTTTATTTCGAAAAAAGACTCTTTCCCACTCTATGAATTTTATTAGAAATATAAATCATTCAATTTACACTACACGCGTTAATAAAATATCCTTATCACCGCTGGATACAAAGAGGTATATAATACTATCGGGCGGAATTCATACTTTATCTTACGGTCATTATAAATTACAAAACATAAACAGCTCGATCTGAAATAATTCATACTCGTGTGTCACTGAAAAGATTCACTACTTTATACTCACCTATCTCGATTAAGGTTTCTTGCTTGAGATACATGTATAACAAGGCTGATTGTGATAAATGTTAAAAAATACATATAGCGCCCACAAATAGAGTATAGCGCCCACAAATCACACGATGTATGAGTCACTCGCCTGACAAAAGGCGTGTTGTTAAATTAAACGGGTCAGCGAATAAAGGCAACGCGTTATTCTCGTAAAGTCTAGTTCACGTGTGTGAAATTAAACTAGTCAGCGAATAAAGGACAACGCGGTGTCCCGGTTGCTAAGACTGCCTTAGCGAATAAAGACAACGCGTTATTCTCGTTGCTAAGCGCGGTCATATCAGAATAAAGTCTAGTTCGCGTGTTGTTAAATTAAACGGGTCAGCGAATAAAGGCAACGCGTTATTCTCGTAAGGTTTAGTTCGCGTGTGTGAAATTAAACTAGTCAGCGAATAAAGGACAACGCGGTGTCCCGGTTGCTAAGGCTGTGGGGCAACGCGGTGTCCCGGTTGCTAAGGCTGCCTTAGCGAATAAAGACAACGCGTTATTCTCGTTGCTAAGCGCGGCCATATCAGAATAAAGTCTAGTTCGCGTGTGTGAAATCGAATAGCAGAATTTAGTGAGAATTGAAGAGTAGGTGTGAGGCGGGACAACGCCGATGTCCCAGTTGCTAAGGCTGCCTTGGCGAATAAAGGCAACGTGTTATTCTCGTTGCTAAGCGCGGCCATATCAGAATAAAGTCTAGTTCGCGTGTGTGAAATCGAATAGCAGAATTTAGTGAGAATTGAAGAGTAGGTGTGAGGCGGGACAACGCCGATGTCCCAGTTGCTAAGGCTGTCTTGGCGAATAAAGGCAACGTATTATTCTCGTTGCTAAGCGTGGCCATATCAGAATAAAGTCTAGTTCGCGTGTGTGAAATCGAATAGCAGAATTTAGTGAGAATTGAAGAGTAGGTGTGAGGTGGGACAACGCTGTTGTCCCGGTTGCTAAGACTGCCTTGGCGAATAAAGGCAACGTGTTATTCTCGTTGCTAAGCGCGGCCATATCAGAATTTGGTCTAGTTCAGATCGCGCGAGCTAATTTTTTTTATTTATGTTTTTTTTTTTTTTTTTTTTTTTTTTTATATATATATATATATTTTTTTTTTTAATTAATCGTTATAATGTTATTTTGAAATTAAATATTTTTAGGCGGTAATTCAGTACTGTTTGGCACTATTTGTAATTCTTCCCTGATAAAACTACGAGTAGGACCAAATTCTAAATAATACAATATGGGTTGATTTTTTGCTACTGTATAATTTTTAATGGCGTATGTTTTAATGGACCATATGGGATCCGTCGCGTCTCCGAGTATCGTGTTCAGCTCGCCTGGAGCGTATAAATATCTAACGAGCGCGTTTCTAGCATTTCTTTTTCATTTTTCCCATTGGATTGTCGAGATGGAGAGGCTGGCTTTTGCTCAACAAATTTTTGTTTTATGGCATCTTTCGGTTTTAATCCAATGAGTCTAGTTTCTTCGTTATTTAGAGCCTCGATGACTCGCGGCAGCCTCTTTACCCATTCTCTAGATCTTGCATTATTTACCAATTCTTGCACGTATTGATGAGAAAACAATATCTCGGCTAAGGTTCTGTTTAATCGTTGCACGATGCCCTGCGCTCTATGATTTCCGACCTCGCCTCTCTGTATCTTTACGCCTTTTTACTCATTAGGCTATTTACGCTCGCCATAAATTATTTTCCCGGATCGACTTTGAGGATTTTTGGCCAAGTCAGCGGACTCCTTTTGTAAATGTTTTCAAACGCGTTACCGACTTGCGCGGTAGTCTTGTCAACCAACGGTTCGGCTTCTTTGTACCTACTCGCTTCGTTGGAGATTGTTAATGCGTACTTGTAAACTTTTTTACCGATTGTATCATGAGGAAGAAACGACAAATCAGCCTGATGGACCTCGTTTGGTTTTTCTTGGAGCGTTCGCGCTGGTCGGCCTGGGGATGTATTTGGGGTATGGGAGATAAATCTGCCATAACGGTTGCTTTTTCAACCACTGTCGAGTTGTACTTTCAGAAATTTTAGTTTCTTTGGCTAATTTCTCAATCGCTCCTAGACCCTTCCAATATCCTTTCGGGCTGTAATAAGCGTTTTCGAGTTTTAATCTTGTACGCTTATCCATTTATTTTTTTTATTTTTTTAAGTGGGAGAATTTATAATATTTTTAGGTAAAATTCCTTGTTGAACCAACCACGTTTGGGTCATTAGCGCCGACCCGACCGTCGCCGTGAGTTTAAGACTGTCGCTTAAATCCAGTTTCCCCAAATCGGCTGGTTTTATTTTAAACACTTTTCTAGCGGTCATGCTATAAATGACGGTTATAATTCCTACAACTCCTCCGAGATAGGTTGTATTGACAATGTTGCTCGTATCTAGCGCAGACATTTTATATTATAGACAATATTTTGTTTCATTTTTTTTTCCAATCCATTTCTAGGTTTTGATGATAATCGTCCTCTTTGAAAAATGTGTGGCTCAGATACCCTACAACTCCCATGCCCACGGTGAAGAATAAAACCTCAATAGATTTTTGTTTTTGATTTTCGTAAAAATCTTTGTAAGAATCTTCCGTACTAGTTTTAAACACTTTTCTGGCGACCATGCTATAAATAACGGCTATAATTCCTATAGCACATCCGTGATGGGCTGCATTGACGATGTTGCTCGTGTCTAACGCAGACATTTTATATTATAGACAATACTTTTTTTATAAAATAGCCAAACATGTTAATTCTAAAAACGAATACATATTTTGAAGAAAATATAATTTAATATTTAAAAATTATCATTTCTTTTGGCTTTATTTTAATTTTTTCTCCGTTTGGTAAAGTTCGAACTATTGAAATTTGATGATTTTTTTCGTTTGCACGTCTTTTATGGCTTGACTGGTCCAATCAATTTCCACTTCGTTTAAAGGATCCATAGTTAGCTGTAATGCTCTAGCAGCTATTAATTTAACGTACTCGTATGTATTTATATAATACATTCAGATTTTAAAAATATTTAAAACAATTGAAAAATTTAATTTTTTTATTCCATTTCGAATGGATCAACTTCTTTGTCTCGTGATAGCGAAACAGTTTTTACGGGTTCTGGGGCTGATTACGAGCCAATTTCTACAAGTTTTTTTTTGCCAGAGTTTAGCGCCTTGTAGATAAAATATGCAATGCCTCCAACGGTTATTACTCCCAGTCCGATGTAAAGCGTGATTGCTCCGTCGCTTTCTTCTTTTACGCTCGTTGCTGTAACGTTTGGCTCGGCAGCATCGGCTTTCTTTTGTAAACTTGTTTTTTCTTTTTATTAAATTCCGCTAATGATATATTTGCTATCGGCGTCTGAGCTTACGATAACTTTGGAATATTTATTAAACGTGAGTTCATAAGTTAGCCGATCCGTCAGCCCGGTTTGATAATACGGTTGATGATCGGTCAATAGTTCAAAGTCGAGTGGAATGTAAAATCTATTTTTATAAGTATCCGCGACAGCTTTGTCTTTTCCTTGATTAGCCGTAGCATCACCGCCGCTAGCGCCTACTCTTAATTTAGTTATATTATCCGATTCGATTCCTTGATACACTAGATTTTCGAGTTGGTGTTTCGTCAACCACGTGTCTTTGAAACAATTGTACACATCCGCATCGTTTAAAGAATACACTTCATTTCCTTCAAATTTAATGGAAATATTTTTAACGATGGCTCTGCTTATATTATGTACGATGGTTCGCTCTTCATCTTCGGTGGATTCTAGAGTAATGTTAAAAGCCAATCTGGCCGATCCTGGAACGATTACGTCGTCTTTTCCCAAATTTGGGAAACTAACCGTCAACAGTTGATTTTCATCGATGGTGCTCGGATTGTTTGTGATGACGACTTTTTGTCGTATTCCTTTTATACCTTTTGAATTTCTCAATCGTCTGTACGGATTTAGTTTGTGCCCAACTGCTTCGCTCATATTTAACATGTACTTTTTTTTTTTTAATTAAAAAAAATGTTTATAATAAAATGGTGTCTATAGCGATGATGATTGGAGGCGCAGTAGTAAACGCCCTCGCTTTTTCCGGATCAAATTTTTTATTTTCCAGTTTACGTTCCAACGAAGCGGAAAAGGAACGAAAGAGGCACGATTTAGCGCTAGAAAAACTTGCTAAAGCGAGAGACGAATGGTCCAAAGAGCGATCGAAATATCTAGATTACATGAACGACCGACTCAAGAAAGAATCGCACGCTCAAAAAAACCTTTACCGACATAAACGAAGCGATGAATGAATATTATATCGTTACCGGCAGTCAACTCGATTTACCGCCGAGTTTATACGACGAGCCTAAACTAGCCGATTTTTACGCTCCTAGCGAAGATCAAAAAACCAGAGAAGTCTTGTTTATCATCTTGGGCATGGGAGTAGTAGGCTACGTGAGCTATAAATTATTCAAACAAGATAAAAATAAAAACTAATTGTAAATAGTATGGCAAAAGGAGGAGACGTTATCGAGATGGATGATCTTGACGGCCCAGACGATCAACAAGATGATGACTTTGAACAAGATACGAATTTTAATCACGATGAAGCTGCTTACCAAGACAGATTAAATAGATTGCGAGATGATGAAGGCACTTCTGACTTTAATCCATCAGCACATCGAACGGGTTGAAGACTTTTACAATGATGTAGAAAAAAAACTTGACGATGTTTTTTTTTACAAAAATGTAAAGTTAACGCTTGATAAGAAACCAAAAGATTTTGCCCAACTAAGTACAATATACCAAAGAGCCAGAATAGCTGGATATAGCGGCACTAGTTCATTAGAGAAGAGTTGGGTATTTTCGATTATGGCCCCAATATCTCGAGAAAAACTAGTGCAGAGTTACAACAACCCGTCAATGAGATTAATGAAATAAATGTTGAAAGCATTGAGATGCAGGATTTACCGCAAGTTGCGACGGATGTAGAGCAAAACTTGGATGAAACAATTTCTATTCTTCGAGACGACGAAGAATCGCTAGCGGGTGGACTTCCATTGCGAGAACTGTTGGGTCTTGATAAAGCTTTGCAAATGAATCGAGGTGAACTCGTAAATAATTTAGCCAAATTGAGCAAAATCGACGAAGAAATATCAAATATTCAAACATTTATTTCTGACGCTGAAAAGCAGGGAAATGAAGAATTGGCCAAAAATATACGCCAACAGCTGAAAGATAAACAAGACGAAAGACGAGTGTCACAATGCCGTCATAAGTACGGCGTTGGATCAATTTGCACCCTTAATAGCAACACTCCGCCTTGTAACAACATGGACAGATGAAGAGCAAACAAACTTATGTATGAAAATAAAGAATATATTTATTAAATACAATTACATACATAATTAAGAACATTCAACTACCTCGCTAATAACACTTTAATAATAATATAGTTAGTGACTCTCCACTGTGCACCGGCCTAAAATCTATCGGTGGCACAGCCAGACAAAATATCTTGAATCGCAACAACAACAAATATATGTGACGAAAACCCAAACATAACCGGATCCTAAAATCATAACACAAAAGACATCACCCAGGCCACGAGATATAAAGTGTGAGGGTCCCAGAAGACCGGCTGCTAGCGTTCCGTTCTCATGTCCAGGCTGCACAGGTCGCCTCAACGCGGCCACGACTGGTCATCGTTGTCACGCCCGTCAGACGATTTCCCCACCACAGAATCCCGACTTATGCCCCAGGTAAAAACCTGCGATTGAAAAAGAATGTGCTACAACGTAACACCTATAACTTTTTACATCGGCACATATTTAACTCAATACTTCCACAATACCGTATGCCATTGCGTTATAAAAACGTTTTGTTCAACAGAAAAACAATATAGAACTTCAACGCTTTCCAATATATAATTGTTGTAAAATTATTTAACATTGCCGTTGAATACATGAAACAGCAATTTCATGTATCCTTATTTCACAAAATAACACGATTACAAATAGTTACTTACAGGTTAAACCTGGTTTTTGATGAGGTGACGAGGCTGCAAGACCCCAAGTACTTCACCAACGTCTATGCGGCACTCTGCTTCCGGTGTCTGCCTCGGCTCTCGAAGCCTAATTAACGGCACTACAACCTGGATTACTCCGCATCCCCAGACGAAAATTGCCCTACCGTCAGGTAACTTCTGATGGGCGCACAAGTACACGGGCCTCAATGCCCGATATCAATTCGACTTATGTCTTGCAGCCAAGTGCCTGACCAACGCCATACTCCAGGTTTAAATACCTCAAGTAAAACACGCACAAAATTACAAACTCATCTAACTAATACAAAAGTAACAACCTTGTTACCCAATCCAACTTTAGTCAAGAATCAACAACCCATAAAATTCCTCTGTGAGTGGACTGTCGTCCGACCCAACGTACTCAATATGCGTAGTTATGTTAATTACAAAGATGAATATTCAAATCCAATCCAATGTGTACACATAATATGCAACAGGTCACTCCACTCACACAGTAATTTAAATACTCAAAATCACATTGTGACAACTAGCGAGATTAGAGGTTGCTAGTACGAATGAGCGCGTTCTTCGTAGTTCAAATCAATAGAATCAAAGAAACGATTAATACAATTTTGGAAAGAGACGTCGGGTTGGGTGAAAAAATTTAAACTTTATTTAGAGAACAAGGCGTAACGATAGTCAGTATATTAGCGGCAATTAGTCTCGCCATCAGTACCATCGTCGCTTCGATCGTAGCGAGCGTAAAACCGATACCAACGCCACCCATACCACCTACGCCTACACCAAGTGGCGGTACCGTAAAAGACTGGATACAAAAAACTCTCAAAAATCTATCAAATCTACTAAAGAAACTTGGTTTAAAAGCCTTGGATTCTCTACTGGGTATCATCGGAGAAGTTGGTTATTGACGAATCTTTCCTCAGCGGTAGAATGGTTGGCGGAACATGTGTGGCTATTCGTGAGTGGAGTTGGAGCCATGGTTTTATTTTATCTTCAGGGTCAACGTCAACCTCGAGTAATAAACTCGTAAATAACCACGACTAGTCCAAAAGCAATCGCGAAGCCAAATATTAGAGAATTATTTTCCTCTTGGTGTGTATCGATAGATAGTGGCGGTGGTTGCTGAGTATCGATAGATGGCGGTGGTTGCTGAGAATCGATAGATACATCTATAGATGGTGTGTCGTTATATAACAGTTGCTGAGAATCGATGGATGGTGGTGACGGAGGGGAAACGGGCGTTGAATTCGTGTCTAGATTCGATCCGAGCGACAGATCCGGCGTTGCGATCAAAATATTATTGTTGTATCCACGTACCTACCTATTCGCAAATTCATGTCGGATGGCATAAGGTATAAATCTTCTCCGATGACACAGTTTAACTACGATCGAGCGTATTGTAAAGAATCTTGGTACCTCTGAATAGAAGATTGCAAATCTACCGGAGAATCGATCGAGCATCGAGAATGTTTAAGAATTCTCTTTTTGCATCTAAACCGGTACCCGGTACGAGAATTCCAGTTTTAGCTTGAGCTTGAGCTCCTAGCACCGCGTAAACGTACGTTCTTATAGAGTCGCTGATTCGTTCTATACCTATATCCGTAAAACCCTGAGCCAATCCCGACTCGAGTATAAATTTAACCCAAGCTCGCTCAGTCTGGGGAGATTGTGAAATGTAGGCGACTGTATACGTCGAGGGATGATCTCCAAAACCCATCTTTGTCGCGTCTGAATAATCGTTCTCGCTAGAGAATGAAACATGCAGGCTTGAATTATCGTAGTCTTTCCCAGGTACCGGAATGTAACCGTTGTCGTAATAATAGGCTATTCCCAATCCTCTCGAGTTTTTGTGTTGTTGTTGTTTCCAATCAGATACCGGCGAGACGTGAAAGTCTCTACATATTTTATTATACGCGCCAATGTCTATATTGTTTTCAAATGCGCTCCAAAAATTTTGAAAAGATGCGGGACAGCTCATTTCTTTGAGCAATCGTCTAATTTGATAATAGACGTGAAATTTGAAGAAACTACTAATCATCGGATTCAAATGGAGTAAATGTTTATAACTCACTCCACATCCCGTCGTACTACACCACGTTACAAAATTCATTTGATTCTGATAAAACTTTAGCGGATACGAATTCCAGCTACTTACAATTTCATCGCTATTGACGTGAGGCAACTTGTACTTGCTAAAAGGATCGGCGAGTTCTACTTGTACAAAATCGTTTTCTGCCATGTAAATCTTTTGAAAATCTTTTAAAATTTCCAGATTGTCGATACCGCTTTGTTATATTACTCTGAAATGCTAAAGGAAGCGTCATTTTATTATAAACTAATATTATTTATATATTTTAGTTTATAATAAAATGCATCATACGATTGAAATTAAACATTTTGACAAGCCCGTCGTATTAGATAATACAATCGATAATTGAGATGGTAAACTTCTGATATCGTTAAAGACCGTCAACTTTTGGGTCGGCTACTATAATGTGCGCAAGAAAGAAGAAATATTGCGCCGTAAAATTGGTGCGGCTGGAGGTCAACCGGCCAATCACTCTACGACCATCAAACCTGGACTTTACAATATAAAACAAATTATCGATAGTATCGTACATAAGACAACCTGGGTAACGTTCAACATTAATGAAACAACCGGTGAATCTTTGCTCAAAATTAATCATAATGATCCAAGGTATCAAATCAAATTTTCTTCCGGGCTAGCCAATTTACTCGGGCTTTCGGATGAATTACTAAGCGAGGGAACGTATAATGGAAAAATTGATTTGCAGCCTTTTAAAATAATAATAATACATTCATTGCGATCAAATTTCTACTAGCGAAAATTTTTACAACGGTAAAACCTTCGAGTATTTTAAATGTTTTACCCATACAAGATGTAAAATTTGGTGAAAACACCTGGATAGAATATTCTAATCCATTACAAAAAAAATTCACGACTGGAACTTTAAACGAATTGAGTTTTAAAATTAAAGATTCGAGCGGTAAAGACATTAATAATCACGATATTCCGGTCATTATAACCGTCGAAATTAATAAATGTTTTTAAATAGTAAATACAAATGGCGAGTATTTACGGTCCGGGCTTTACGAGCGAACCAATTTCATCCAATAATGACGATATATCCACTTTTGAATATCATGGACGTATTGCTACGAGGGAAATTCGCCAAACGATACCGTTGATAAATTTAATGGAAAGACTACCCATAAACCTCGAGTGGAAAGGATCGACGAATCAACTCTCCCAAATTTGCAGGGATTTTCTATTCTATTAAGAAAATACTCACCTTCGTTACCTACAAATGCATTTCCAATGCGCATGCGCACACAAACCCGCTGGGAAAAACAAAGCTGATGACGTAGCTCCATACCCTGCATGGCCCTGAGAACGAGGAAACCCGTAACTCGCCCCTTTTTTCCCCTAGAGAACACAAAGGTACATGTAAGGAAGGGATGGTAACAAAGGTGAGTATTTTCTTAATAGAATAGAAAATCCCTGCAGATTTGGGAGATTCTATTACAGAAAATAATCACCTTCGTTACCTACAAATGCAGAGTAGCACCGGAAACAAGCAGGGAGGGTAAGTCATGCAGAGTGGAGCTACGTAAGTGAATGTCTTAACTAGGCCTATCTGAAAAGAATGAGCAGAAAAGGTTTGTTAAGACATACCCATCAAAAGCCCTATAGAGACTCCTATAAGGATGGTCTGTGGCCTTTCTGGGATGATGCTCGTGCTGCCCCTGTAGGGCTTGTCTGCCCACTGAACCTTCCGTTTGTAGGATGTCCCGTAGATGGCACGAGGTGAAAGTTGAAGGGTTCTTCCAACATGCCGCTTTCATGGTCTCTGTGATGGGGACTCCTTGGAAGTGAGCCCAGGATGTAGTCAAGCTGCGTGTCTGGTGAGCTTGGTCTGCACCTACGGTGGGAGAGAGAGTTCAATGTTGTTGGTGTTGAGCCTGAGACGGTGCCATCGTCTCTTGTGGCTTATCTTGGAGAGCCTGGGACGGTACCATCATCCCCTGTGGCTTGTCTTGGAGAGCCTGGGACGGTACCATCATCCCCTGTGGCTTATCTTGGAGAGCCTGGGACGGTACCATCATCCCCTGTGGCTTATTTTGGAGAGCCTGGGACGGTTCCATCATCCCCTGTGGCTTGTCTTGGAGAGCCTTGGACGGTACCATCATCCCCTGTGGCTTATCTTGGAGAGCCTGGGACGGTTCCATCATCCCCTGTGGCTTGTCTTGGAGAGCCTGGGACGGTACCATCATCCCCTGTGGCTTTACATGGAGAGCCTGGGACGGTTCCATCATTCCCTGTGGCTTATATTGATGCCGATTACAGTGTCTTAGGTTGTGGTAGTTGATTAGGAGCCGAAGTCAAGATTGCTTCAACTATCCACCTGGCAATAGATGTCACAGAGGCTGGGTGATGTGGGCGAACTGTTGTGATGAAAAGTTGTTTAGCATCCCCTCGGAGTGCCTTGGTGCGAGCTAAGTAGAACTTTAAGGACCTGACAGGGCACCAAAGTTTGTCCTCTTGGACACTTGAGAATGAAGTCAGGCTGGGAACAAAAATGTCTGGGGGAGTAATCCGGAGATTGGTTCTTGGTCAGGAAATTAATGTGGGGAATCAAACGGATGCCTCCTGGTTCCCAACGTAAGTGGCCCGAATCAATTGTAAGGGCATGGAGTTCACTTCTCCGGCGAGCAGTGGCTGCTGCTAGCAAAAATACTGTTTTACTGGTCAAGTTGTGGAGGGATGAAGAGCCAGCTGGTTCAAACGGAGCTCTGGCTAGTTTGTGAAGAACTAAGCCGAGGTCCCAGGAGGGGATAAGTTTCTTTAAAGGAGGTCTCTCTATGAGCATTCCTCTAATCAGGTGTGAAAAAGCCAGGTTGTTTGACAGAGTAGATCCATCTTCAAAACCGCCATGGATAATGGTAATCGCAGATCTGTAACCCCGTATCGTAGAGATTTGGAGACCAGAATGAAAAAGATGGAGGAAGAAATCCCCAATGTCCGTTAGAGATGCAGAGTGGGGATCAACAGTCTCGTCGGTGCACCATTTGATGTAATGTTGTAAACGGTTATCGTAAGTTCGTCTTGTAGATGGACGTCTGCTCTTGGCCGCCAAAGGCTGCAGCGTCCTCAGAAAGGCCTGCCTGTCGTAGGTTGAGTTTGATAGCATCCAGGCTGACAGATGAAGACTCTCCGGGTCTGGGTGAAACAGCCCTGACATGTGTTGGAAAAGGAGGTCTGGCCGTTTTGGGAGAATTATAGGAGTGCTGATGAGGAGGTCGATAATTCTGGTAAACCAAGCCTGGCGAGGCCACAGAGGAGCGATGAGAATGATTTTGCATCTTTCTCTCTCTATCTTTGTTAAAACTCTTGTCAGCAGGGAAATTGGCGGGAAGGCGTAGCCTAATATGTTCGTCCAGTCGATGTTGAGGGCTTCCGTCGCAAAGGCCCGAGGATGGGCGTAGCGAGTGCAAAAGACTGGTAGCTGATTGTTGAGGTGAGATGCAAAGAGATCTATGTGGGGGGTGTCCAGGATATTGAAGACCTGTTGTAATGTTGGGTGATGGAGAGTCCATTCTGTGGGGACTGATCGTCCCCGGGAGAGGGCGTCTGCGATGACATTCTGGCTCCCTGTTAGATGGATGGCTTGTAGGGAGATATGTAGAGGAAGGCACCAACTGAGGAGCTTCCAAGTTAGAAGACAGAGGGAAGGAGAATGAGTGCCTCCCTGCCGTTTCAAGTAGGACACCACCGTAGAATTGTCTGTTCTCACCAGGACCAGACGACCCTCCACCAGATGTGGTGCTGATTGGAGGGCTTTAAAACAGCTAATAATTCTAAGTGATTGATGTGAAGGAGACTTTCCGAAGGGGACCATGTTCCTGCTAACGTCTGATCGTTCAGATTAGCACCCTAACCCATCTCCGAGGCATCTGATGGAAGAGTCACTGACGGTGATGGTCGTGGAAACGTTGTGCCTATGAGTAGGTTCTCGCGAGATAGCCACCATCTCAGATGTGTTTGGATGAAGGAGGATACTGGGACTTGTTTGGTAACAGGATCCGAACGTGGGCGGTAATAATAAAGAAGATGGAGTTGAAGTGGACGCATATGCATCCTGCACCAAGGAACGATGTCCACCAAGCTGGCCATGAGACCCAACAGACGAAGCCAACCTCGAGCTGGGAGAGAAGAAGAAAAGAGGAAGAGATGAACACATTCCTCCAGTATTATACATCTTTCGAGGGTAGGTGAGGCTCTGCCCGTAATGGTGTTGAGAGAAGCTCCGAGGAAGGTAGGAGTTTGCGTAGGTATCAGGGAGGACTTCGCAGTGTTGATAATAAAACCTAGGTGTAAGGTAAGCTGTATAGTCCTCGTGGATTGGCGAGTAGGGCCGACTATCAACCAGTCGTCCAGGTAGATGTAGAGATGGACCTGTTGGCGTCGTAAGGCTGCTGCGACCACCTTGGTTACTCTGGTGAAGACTCGAGGAGCTGTGGACAGGCCGAATGGGAGGCACCGAAATTGGAACGTAGTGCCTAGATAAATGAATTGTAGAAATTTTTGGTGATCTCTAAGAACTGGAATATGGAGGTAGGCATCTTTCAGGTACAAAGAAGTGGCCCACCAACCCCGGTTGAGTGTCTGGAGAACGACTGCTAAGTTTTCCATGCGAAAATGTTTTGGTTGAATAAAGGCGTTGAGTGGTCGAAGGTTGATGATTGGACGCCAGCCGCCCGTTTTCTTTGGAGCCAGGAAGAAAACCGAAGAGAAACCTGGGCCTGATGAGCGAGGAAGGGAAAAATGGCTTCCTTGTGTATAAGAGCAAAAATTTCTTCCTGTAAGGACCTCCGACGAGAGAGATCGAAAGGGACCGGCGTGGGTTGTTGTAGGTGTTGATTCAGAGATGGGGGGGAACTGGTGAACTCCAGTCGGTACCCAGAAGAAACCGTCTGTAGAACCCAGAGATCTGTGGTGATCAGAAACCATCTGTGAGAAAACACCTGAAGACGAGCCCCCACAGGCCGCGAAGTCAGTGAGATGAGAATATTCATGTCCGGGTAGTCAAAGGCCTCTGTTTCCTCGCGAACCCTGGGACTTGAAGGAACGCGTGGATCTGGGGGGCGGAACTCTACGAGATGGAGGAGGGCCTTGTCTGGGGTAGTTAGAACTACTGGGGGTCCAGGTAGAGGTAGTCTTTTGTAGGCGCGACTCGTTTGGTTGTGATAAATGGAAAGAGACTCTACTCCGTTTGTAGCTGTTGTACCCTCTTCTGGACGAGCTAGTCTTACGTGAAGAAAATCCAGAGCGGCGTCGTAGATCGATCCTGTCTTCAGTTTTGAGTCGTTTCGCTTCTTTCAGCATAGAATCTTCAAACTGGTTGTTGAAAAGACCATTTCCGGTAAGAGGGAGATCTTCAAAGCGTTCTCTACACTGTAAAAAATTTCTTTGTAAATTTACAGAAAAGGTGCTGGCAACAGAGTTGCCAGCACTTTCTGTTATTTCATTTAACCCTTCGTTTTGTAAAATATAATTACAGACTTGTTGTTATTATAAAAAAATTAAAAAGTTGTAATCATTATTAACAGACCACATGGTTTTGGCAAAATATAGGCAAACCTTTAAATGCAAATAACTGAACTTCTGTTGTTTGTGTTCACAACCTGCAACAATTATTCAAATTTACAGAAATGTTAGTTATTTAATTTGGTACTTTGTTTATTGCTTTTACACACTGTGAAAAAAAATCTCGTTTTTTTACGGCCTGCGAAATGACGGTTACCGTAGTTTTTACTGAAACTTTCCGTTATTTTACGTAGAATATTTATATATTTTTACGGGTATCGTATATGACGCAGCTGTTAACATCCATAAGGGAACGCTGCATCTACTATGGGATGGATCTGCAGATATTGGAATTAATCAATGCAATTGTTTATTATACACAATGTCTTTCACTTACCTGTATACATATGCGTAGTCTGGTTCCTTTTTCAATCACTCCTCTCCAGTTACTAATAAACTTAACATGTATTCTTTATATATACTGTCTTTTCGAAACCCTTTTTAGTCATGGTGGCATGCAATTATAATCTATATTTCAATATTTTAAATTTTGAATGTACTTTTTTACATCAACATAGAAGAGAACATTAAAATATTACCTTTTAAATCATAAAATTAACAGTAAATTATTTGAAAATGGGCTAAAATCATCCATTTTCACATATTTAAACCTTGAAAATGATTCGAGCGCAAAGCTAGGTCAACTTAAGGTCAGTCATTTACATATTGGATATATCCCAGAGTGCAATGGGAGCGGCCATAATACGGGTTTCGGCCGTAAAACACTCAGAAATGGATGATTACGGTAATTCACCGTAGAATTTACAAACTTCGCCGTAAAATTACGGTAATTTTTTACAGTGCAGATTTCTGCAAATATAAAAGGATCCGAATCTGTAAAATTACTTTTTTGGGGTATTTTTACACATTTGTTTGTTTTTAAACGTTTTAATGAATTTCACATGAATTGAAATAAGTTGAATCCGTAAAATTAAATTATTTATTTTGTATTAACACACGTTGTTTTGATACGTCGTGATTGTAATTTATTTACTTTTATTACAACGTCTGCAATACTACTACTACTACTACTAATAATAATAATAATAATAATGTGGACTTATATAGCGCACGTATCCACCAAACTGGTGCTCAAGGCGCATTATATTATTACCCCTGCTCATCAGGCTCATAAATCATTCCTGAAACCATCTCAGCTCCCTGGGGAGTATACAGCTCAATTGCTGCCATTACAGCGCATATAGGGCTAATCAAACACAACAACCAACTCTGCCCTCACAGGTACCAATTTACCCCTGGGTGGAGAGAAGCAATTATGGTAAAGTGTCTTGCTCAAGGACACAAGTACCCCGGTCGCGGTCGGGATTCGAACCCACATTCTGACGACTCAGCCATCAGAACACAAATCCGATGCACTAAACCGCTCGACCATGGCACTCCACACTGCAAGAATCTGTCCTAGTTCAAATGGTCAAATATCGATAAATGCAATAACACTCTAAATTACAATTTGGTTTTCCATTTTGCAAACAAAAGTTATTTATTCGGGATTCTAACACAACAAATCAAACATGTCCATATTGAACAACACTCTCAACAAGGTACTAACTTATGTTATCAACATAGCCTAATAATGTAGGTGACATGCCCTCCCCTAATAAAACAAATATTAAAATAAACAAGTAAACCATGTAAAGTCTTTAACACACACTCGGTAATAAACATAACTAAAATAATATTTAATAAACTATTTTGCACAAACTCGACTGCCTGACAATAGTAATGAGTTGCCCCCTAGAAAAACATAAACAAAGCAATACCACATAGCAAGCATTCAGTTCACACACTCAGTGCTCAAACAAATAATGTTGGTGAACCCCCCCCAAAAAAAAAAAAAATACACAAAAAGTAAAAGCAAATAACAAACAAGTGTAAAAAAAACTGAAATTTTACACAATTCGACTGTAATTTTACAAATTATATGTTCAATAACAAAATTATGGGTGAAAATCAACAAAATATGTAAAAATACATAAATATTTACAGAAAGAGGTTTATTTACATCAACAACAAAAAACAAAAATGTAAAAACAAATAACAAACAAAAAATCTCTGTAAAAAAACAAACATTTTCCACAATTCGATTGTATTTTTACAAATTTTATGTTCAATAAGAAAAGTATGGGTAAAAATCAACAAAATATGTAAAAATACAAACTTATTACATCAAAAACAAAAACGAAAAATGTAAAAGCAAACAACAAACACAAAATCTGTGTAAAAAACAGAAACTTTCCACAATTCGATTGTTATTTTACAAATTCTATGTTTAATAACAAAATTATGGGTGAAAATCAACAAATTATGTAAAAATACATAAATATTTACAGAAAGAGGTTTATTTACATCAAAAACAAAACAAAAAACATGTAAAATCAAATAACAAACAAAAAGTCTGTGTAAAAAAACAGAATTTTTTTACAGTGTAGCACTTTTAGAGGGCCAGAAGAGGTTATCGGGAACCAGAGACTGACGCAGTGAAGTGGTGAAGGCGGAGGCTGAAGAAAATTCTCGAAGACATGAGCTAAGGCAGTCATCCAAGAATTTAAACATGACCGGGAGAACATCGGGGTCGATGGAGGAATGATCTTCCGCAGAACGAGCTAGTACATCAGAGAGCAAAAGAGAAAAACTGGAAATTTTTGCGCCGTGACGTAAGTGACGGTCTATGTTTTCCAAATACTTGTTAAGTTCGAGGGAGCTTTTGTCAGAAAGATTAAATTTCCTTTTGAAGGTTTGGCCAGTGTGATCTGCCCGAAGTTTGTCCTTGACTGCAGAGGACATGGAAGGGACAGTGAAGTATTTATTGATGTCATCCTCTTTGGTCTTGAAAAGGAGATTTTCTCTAGGAGGAATAACTGATTTCTTTTTCTTCTGGACCTTATAGAAGGCTTCATCCATTATTTCAGCACAGAGGTTGTCAATTGGGAATTTAATAATCTGTGATGAAGAATCATGTGAAGACTCTCTGCGGAAAGAAGGACGGGTAACTTCTTTAGGTGACAGAGGGGGAAACTGTAATTTTTTTCCTATTTCAGGGATGACTAATTTACCTCGTTGGGTTATGGATGTGTGGAATGAATCTTCATAGTCCTGTTCTGAAGCGCCGGAGTCCGAAGAAAAGGAGCCAGAACGAGCGTATCGTCTGGACGGAGAATCAGAACGACTACGTGAGGGAGACCCAGATGGTTGTCGAAAACGGGAGCTGGAACGGGAGCGTAGTCGACTTCGGGAGCGTGAACGTGAGTGTGGTACACGTCGTGAGGAACGATGAAAATTCCCTGAAGTAATATTGTCGTACGAGTCCCTATTTCGAGAGGAACGGGAACTCCGACGGGAATGGTAAATGTGTTTTCCGGCATCTGCCGAATGGAGATGGGAGTAAAGATCGTGTTCTCTGGAAGGACCCGGAAAAGGCAAAGTGTTATAATGTGGGTACTCGGCAAAATTGTGAGGATCGTGAGGCCAAAAGGACCAAGATGGATGGTAGGAAACAGGACGAAATAAGGAATGTGTGATTCGTTCTGACGTAAGCCATGACTCACCGAAGTGGAGGGAATTCCTCCTTGGTTGCAGGTAAAGATCTGACCGTAGCTCAATGACCCGATATGCGGCGAGGCTGAGGTAGAAATTGAAGAAGAAGAAGAACCTGTAAAAGGAGAAGAACTGATAGAAATTCCCTCCGATTTACTGGTGACAGCTACCGTTGTTGAAGGAAGTGAAAACGGAGTGTGTCCGGTATGTTGACTCTGGTTGTCTTGCCATGCCGTAAAAATATTGCAAGGTTTTTCCCAGGAACAGAGGCGACAACGAAAACAAGTGGAATGATCGTCGAAGTCCAAAGGGTCTGGAGATCCTCCACAAGATCGGCATTTGGTCCGTCTAAAAGATTTCCTTTTAGGTGGTTTTGGGTCAGACATAATTCCTTGTAAAATTAAGAAACTGTCGGAAAAAGAGGCTCAATGATTACTATCCACGTAGTGAAGAGCTCAAGAAATGTACGTGTGTGCTATACCGCGCGCTGGAAAAAAGGGGCGAGTTACGGGTTTCCTCGTTCTCAGGGCCATGCAGGGTATGGAGCTACGTCATAAGCTTTGTTTTTCCCAGCGGGTTTGTGTGCGCATGCGCATTGGAAATGCATTTGTAGGTAACGAAGGTGATTATTTTCTGTAATAGAACCTGTTTTTTCCTCGAAGGAGTAGCCATCGGGTTAGGCGGTATGGCGATGGCGTTGAAATACGCGAAATACAAGCTCGGTAAAAAATCAAAGAAACACGACGAGATAAGAGTTTTAGCCGAGAGTAAACTTAACACCATCAGCAGCCACGTTTCGAAAGCGATCGAAGACGCTAAGTATAAGCCAAGAAGAATTTGGTTTAATCAACGAGGAGCGAAACAAGTACTCGGAGATGAAAGAAAACATTCGGACAAAATTTACTCCTAAAGACGCTCCTCCAGATGTTAAAGCCATCATCGACAAAGAAAAAAAAGACCTTGTAGAAAAACTTTTGAAATTAAAGTAACCTTTTCGATAGAAAAATCTTACAACGATATTTATAATAAACTAGCTTTAGATCAACGTTTACCGCTAGAAAGACCTCCCGCGTATAATTCAAGTTTTTAATACTATTTTATTTTTCAACTCTTCCATGACGAGTTAAAATTTCTTCTAGCTCTCGCTTCAACGCGGTTTAGAATTTTTTTTAAATATAATTACCGCATTTCGTACATAAATGCGAATTTGTTTTAGTACCCTTGTTACACACTCTGCACGGAGCCGATATAGATTTTCCTTGTCGAATACGGTACCGGTACTGATGCAGCGGACAAAATTTGTCTCCTACCACGCTAGGTAGACAACACTTGTTCGTTTTACCCACTAAAAGCCATTCGCACGGAATAATGGTTTTAGGATGTAAATTATCAAAATGTTTGACAACCGCCATGAGATAATCTTTTCTAATCGGTTTACCGTACTTGCCAGATGGCTCGCCCATCTTTACATTATTTGTTTCAATAAACTCTTTGAGTTGCTCGACAGTCTTTGACCAAAATTGAGTATCCATCGTCTTTATCATCCTACTAGATTTTATTAAATGAAAATTTCAATTTGATTTAGTTATTTTTCGATATATTTTTTTGAATGGGAGATGGGGCGATGGTTCATCGCCCCATCGATTTTGGGATGGGTTTTTTTTTTTTTTTTTTTGAGGGGGGCGGGGTGGTTGGGGGGGGGGAAGTGAGCCAGCACCCTCTCTTTATCTTCTACTCAGGTAGAAAAGCAGGATGTCAAGAAACAGAATTGCAACTCGCCTGCGGATAGACCAAGAGTCCGCCCAGCGAATTATGACGGATCAAGTTCATGGACCGATTATAAAGTGCAGTTTGAACTTCTAGCTGAACTTATAAACGACTGGGAAGAACGTCAGAAGGCGATATACCTTGCAGCAAGTTTACGTGGATCAGCACAATCCGTGCTGGGTGATTTAAATGATGACAGAGAGCCTTGGGACAGAGATTTGGACCAGAAAACCAGACTGAATTATTTCGGGTTCAACTTAAGAATAGGCAAAGAAAACGTGAAGAGACACTACCTGAGTTAGCACAAGCAGTAAGACGTTTGACGAGGTAAGCATATCCATCAGCGAACTACCAGCTTCAGGAGACACTAGCCAAGGAGCATTTCATTGATGCACTGCAAGATGCTGACATCAGATGGAAGACGTTGTAAGAGTTGCCCTGGAGCTAGAAGCATTTCAAGTGGCAGATAGACAACGGACAGGGCAGAGAAAGCCGACAGCGAGAGTAGTTAACGCTGATGACAGACAACATGTTCAGAGTGATGGAAAGAGCGCTGACGGCAAAAACGTGCTACATGGGCAGCTTTCATCACTGACCAATAATAATAAAAAATTGGTTGAAGGTTTCAAAAATTTGCAGAAAAAGCTGAGCGCTGATGGCAGTGAAAAGAGAAATCAAAGCAAAAATAATACAAGAGTAATGACACAGACGTTGCAAGAACGACAGGAGAACCGAAGAACAATCGAGTGCTGGAATTGTAATGAAGTTGGTCATATAAGCAGAGAATGTCCGTGGCCAAAACAGCAGACAAGACGACTATATAATTCCAACTATGGAGAAAATCAACCTCAACAACAGCAGGGAAACGGGCAGCAGTCGAACATCCGGGCCGATACTCGACTAGCAAACCCAGGCCCGACAACGACAAAACAACAGTAGGAACACGCTCGGTAGCAGCAGGCACTGATGGTCTATACGTAAAGGGTTTAGTAGAAAATGCAGAAGTAAATTTCTTAGTTGATACTGGAGCTAACATAACGATAATAAGGCCAGATGTTTACAACAGGATAGACGAATTTACAAGAGTGCCACTAGAAAGAAAGAAAATCGAAATGGTGATGGCTGATGGCAAACCACTTTCTTTCCAAGGGCAGGGGCGTTTCAAGGTTAATATTGGCAATAAAGACAGAACCGAAGTTCTACACGAAGTATGGGTAGTTGACATAGAGCTTGAAGGTATCCTGGGTACGACTTCCTACGTAAATATAATTGTAATTTAGAATGTGGGAAAGGAGAGATGAAATTTAAAGACGCAGATGCAGCAGAATGTTCAGTAAAGAATTCTCAATCGACGTGTTGCCGAGTCGTAGCTGATACAACAGTGTGTATTCCACCCAGAGGCGAAGTTATTCTACCAGGGAAAGTTGTTGATGGAGATGACATTGGAGTGGCAGTGATGGAGCCTACAACAAAGTTTATACAACAACATGACATGATGGTTGCCAAGGTATTAGTTGACGCAAGGGAAGGACATGTTCCAGTACGTTTGCTGAACCTAAGCGATCGTTATGCTAAATTGTATGGGACTAATTTAGCCACTTGTGAGCCAACTGAAGATATAGTTCTATCTGAAGAGAAAAAGACACGGAGTGCAGTTTGTCAGACACGCGAAACGTCAATGAATAAAGGGCAGATACCAGAACACTTAGAAGAGTTGTACACACAATGCAGAACACACCTTGATGATGAGCAACTGGATGAGTTGAGGAAACTTTTGGTGCGGCATCAAGATGCGTTTGCAAGATCATCCGAAGATTTGGGCAACACTTCAATATACAAGCACAAAATTTACACTGGTCCAGCTAAACCTATACGACAACAAGCGAGACGTCTGCCTATTCACCAGAGAGTGGAGGCAGAAGCAGAAGTAAACAAGATGCTGATGAGGGGTATAATTGAGCTATCTTCAAGTCCATGGGCGTCACCCATAGTCCTCGTGAAAAAGAAAGATGGTACGATAAGGTTTTGCGTGGACTACAGAAAATTAAATGCAGTGACTATTAAAGACTCATATACACTCCCAAGAATCGACGATTCGCTTGATGCGTTATCTGGTTCAAGTTGGTTCTCAACACTAGACTTACAAAGTGGTTATTGGCAAGTAGAAATGGCGGAGGAAGATCGCGAGAAGACAGCATTTGTCACAGTAACAGGAGTTGGATTCTACCAATTTAAAGTAATGCCATTTGGGTTATGTAACGTACCGCCACATTTGAGAGATTGATGGAGAGAGTATTGACAGGACTTCCATGGCAAACCTGCCTACTATATTTAGATGACATCGTGACGTATGGCCAAAGTTTTCGACAGGCACTGGAATGACTAGAGGAGGTGATGGTGAGACTCAATACAGCAGGGTTAAAGTTGAGTCCTAAGAAGTGCCACTTGTTCCAGAAAAGCGTTTCATTTTTGGGCCACGAAGTTTCAGAAAAAAGGAATAGCCACTGATGATTCAAAGATAGACACAGTTCGAGAATGGCCGACTGATGTCAGAAGTTTTCTCGGACTATGTTCTTACTACCGACGATTTGTAAAAGGGTTTGCGGAGATTGCAAAGCCGTTACACCGACTGACAGAGAAACAGTATCAGTTCCTTTGGACTGAGTAATGTGAAAGAGCCTTCAAACAGTTAAAGACGGCCTTTATATCAACGCCAATACTAGCCTATCCTACGAATGATGATAGTTTCATCTTGGACACAGACGCTAGTAACATGGGCATTGGTGCGGTATTGTCACAGATACAGGAGGGTACTGAAAGGGTGAACGCATACTTCAGCAGAACATTGACCAAAGCTGAAAGAAGATATTGTGTGACAAGAAAACGTTATACCCCTCCTCTTTTCAGTGGCACCCCTATTAATTATATTAAAATTGTTATCTCTGCATTCCCCATTGATTTTGTACATCCAAATGACTTCCACAAATGCCCAGCTATTGTCTAGGATTATTTACAACCCCCAGATGACACACAACAGCCGTGTAGTTTATCTCTCTCCTGTAAGCCTAGGCAAACATAAATAGCCGTACAGTTTATCTCTCCAGCATGCAGCAGAACCCCAGACACTTTGTCTGGGGGGGGGGGGGGTATGCAAACCTCAGAGCCTGGCACAAGCTGTCGGCAAGACATCAAAAAGCAAAGCCTGCTACTGAACAGATGGTTCCACTTATCAGAGGGTTAGATCTGGGTAGGTCTTTATGTGTATACAATGAATGGTTGATTTTGTGCACAGATATATGGCAGCTATATGGCAGCAGTTACTTTTCCCGCCCATCAAAACAAAGCTACACAGCTCTGGGAACTGACATCCCTTCTAAGATATGTGGAATGGTCCACTTCAGGATATCAAAGGCTCCCAGGCATCTGTGGCTTTTTTTCTAGGAAAAACAATGTAATAAATAACTTCTGCCTGTAGCAAGAGGAGGGGTTACTCGTCCAAATTAAGAGTCCTGAGGGCCAGACAGTAAGGTGGTTGGAGGTGATGGGCACATACACATTTGAGATACAGCATCGAGCCGGCAATAAACATGGGAATGTAGACGGCTTATCTCGTCGGCCTTGCGATGACTGTGAGCAGTGTAACAGAGTCGAGCGTAATTCGGCGCAGAGACAAACCATCACACACAGCATGAAAAAAAAACGTACCGGTACTGATGAAGCACTAGGAAAAGTTGATGGTAATAATATGACTGGTGACGAGATGAGTGAGGAAGCAGAGAAGTTGCCACAACTACACTGTGTGGTGATAGTAAGTGCTGGGGATGATAATGAAAACTGTGGCAAGTCGGAAGATGGCGTGTGGCCGAGTGACGGTCGACAGAATACAGCCAGGGACTTAGATGAGCAAGAGAGAGACCCGCAGGAGAAGTTCTGGAACGGCAGCTATGGGCCAAAAGGTGGCCGAGGATGTACAGCCATGGATTTTGAAGAGGGCAAAAGGGACCCTGAAGAGAAGTCCAAAGACGGTGAAAGGCTGCGGGACAGTCAGAGATGTACAGCCGTGAACTTGGTGCGAGGTGAAAAATGCTCAGAAGAGAAGTCTGGTGATGGTGAGGAATGTATATCAGCCATAGTCTTGAGGGAGTCGCAGTTAAGGGACAAGACGGTCGGACAGGTGATCCGGTGGAAGGAGTCCAGAGATAAGCGACCAGAATGGAATTAAGTTTCCCCAGGCGATGCAGTAATTAAAAGATATTGGACACAGTGGGACCGTCTTGAGATACGGGAAGGCGTGCTGTACAGAAAATGAGAGTCAGAAAAGGGCGATAGGATAACATGGCAGTTAGTCCTCCCTAAGGAGCTCTGGCAAGACATGACACAGCGACTCCACAGTGACCCAACATCTGGACACTTAGGGAAAACCAAGACGTTAGACAGATTTCATCAAAGATACTACTGGTATGAATGGCGACAAGATGTGAGCCGGCTATGTAGAACGTGTGATGTTTGTGCTACACGTAAACCGCTTGAAACAATACAATGTTGGTGTTCCCATGTAGAAGATTGCTACAGACGTGATGGGACCATTGCCTTATACAGAAGACGGCAACAAGTACATACTCGTCGTAGGTGATTATTTCACTAAATGGACAGAGGCGTATGCAATTCCTAACCAAGAAGCAACAACCGCAGCTACCAAGTTGATCGAAGAATTTATCTGCAGATGTGGAGTTCCCTTACAACTTCATTCGGACCAAGGCCGTAATTTTGAATCAAACCTATTTCCAGAAGCTTGCCGAATTTTGGGCACAGAAAAGAGCAGAACGACAGCTCTACATTCCCAATCTGATGGTATGATAGAAAGATTCAACCGTACACTAGAGGCAATGTTATCAATTTTTGTATCAGACAATCAACGAGATTGCGACCGATATTTACCCTACGTCATGATGGCATACAGGACATCTGTACACGAGACTACAGGATGTACGCCAAGCGAGATGATGATGGGAAGAGATGTCCGATTACCCGTGGATTTATTGATGGGACGGCTTGATGACGACACTTGTGATGAACCGATAGAATATGCAGAAAAGTTGCAAGATAGGCTAGAACAAGTGCACCAGTACGCCCGAGAACACTTGTGACCGGCAGAAGAAGAATTATGACCACAAAGCTCAGGCAGGAGGATACAACAAAGGAGATGCAGTATGGCTGCATAATCCAGAGGAAGAAGGGGTTTAGCCCTAAGTTGCAGCGTCCCTGGGATGGCCCATACTTGGTTATTAAGAGACTGAGTGACGTCACTTATCGAATACAAAGAGGGACCAGATCATCGCCGAGAGTGGTTCATTATAACCGTCTAAAACCATACTGCGGAGAAAATCCACCGACCTGGTTGAAGTCTTCAAATGAAGTGGATCAATTTACGGAGGAAGCAGAGACGCAAATTACGCCAGCGACTGACGTAATTACTTTAGAGGATGCAGAAGAGATGAGTCAAGAGGAAATCCCTGAAAGAGTTGGAGATGAGGAAGGAATTCTACGGCGTAGTCAGCGAAGACGGCGACTACCAGTGAGATTTCAAGAGACCTTATAATACAAATTAATAGACGGGGATGTGATCATTTTAGTTTGCATCAATCTAATGGTCACCAACACACCTTAAAAATAAGGCGAATACGGGATGTTAGGTGATGTTGATGATGCGGCGGTGTCGTTAATTCTGTACATGCATTGTGTGCGGCGTAACTGTTATGTGGGCGTGTCTATCCTTAGTGATTTCTGACATTAGCATATTGAATTGACGACATAGTCGTACAGTAATACGCACGTAATAGACCTTCCCCATGAAATATGGTAATTACATTTGCGCATGCGTACAGACACCACTGGTTGGCAAACGCCATAGAGTTGTGCAGTATAAAAACGCACAAGCGCATGTGCGTCAAGCCACTATCATCCCCATACAAAAAGGCGCAACGTTCCCTCGTTTTGCCCACCAATAGTGTCAATGCGCACGCGCGATGGTTAATTAGCATATTTCATGGGAAAGGTCTATTCCCGCCGGCCGGCGCGGGCGGCGTATAATAATTATAATGTGTAAAATCCTTGCACGCGCGCCAACGCGACATCATCATTCGCATCCTTATATCTTGAGAGTGCGGATAGCTGCAGTGTGAATGAATGAAGCCCCTAGAAAATTTCAAAATTTCAAAATAGCTGCAATGCACCACAGCAATAGAAGGAGGGAGCGGTGGGAAAAGTGTTCATACTCAACAGACAGGGGGAGCGATCTGAGAAAACACCTTGACAGGAGACACGGAGTACGAGAAGAGAGGACACCCGACAGAGACCGACGATGGAGAAACGAGAGACCGCAGAGAAGACAAGATAGGCAAGAAGAACACCGGGCCCACAGGCGCACAGAGAAGAAGGATGAAGATGTTCCCGCTCCGTTCACCGTTGAGCCCATTATCGACACCCCACAGCCCGTAAATCGACAAGAGGAGACAGTGGCAGTGCCTGAGCCTGAGGAGACTTCAGCGCCTGCAGTTCAGTACCCAGTTCACGTAGACAACAACGATGACATACTGGAAAATCCATCCATCTCCAGCCCCATCAGAGATAATCCTCCCTGATGAACCGGCCCCTCAACCAAGCAAAATCGAGACACCGAAAGAAGAGACGAGTTCAACGTCCATCAATATGCTCGTGGACCTTCTTCAATCTCTAGAGGAAATCCCCAACTACACTGTTGTGAACTCCGAACAAACATCAATCAGCAGTCTGGTAACAACTGAGCCACCACTTGAGCCACCACTACCAATTGAATTTGTAAGTGGGCCTAACAAAAAACGACAGAGAGCCGTTAAGCCCTGCTTCCCCAGTGCAAGCCTGGATCAACCAAATAAATTCGATAAATTTTCTCAAACCAGTCTACAACCTCGGTGAAAAGAAACTGGAAGAGCTAATGGAATCGATAGTGGGTCAAGATCCATCCCCAGAAAAGAAGATCTCCGAGACAGTGAAATCTCCCGAGGCTCTGTATCGAAGGAGCAGCCTGACCAGAAGTTACAGACTAACGTTTACGCTAACGTTACGGCTGATGACGGTACAATTCTAATACAACACCCAGATCCACGTCTTTTCCGGCAAGGCTGGAGAGAACAATCTAAGTCGGCCGCCAGTGGAGAAGTGCGGTGGATGAAGAAACAGGCTCAGACAGATCCTGATGCTGAAAGATCTCGGAAAGCTGTCCTCCACAGTCTGGACTTTGGAATTTCTGTCCGACAAGTACGGGAGACGGCCAGTTTTCCAGATGGAAGAATTTTCGAGGTAAACTACACAGAATACAACATTCCCAAACTAAACCCGGCACCCCAAAGACCCACTTGGATACTCACTGGGGAAACCCACCGCATCAATCACCATGAACAATAGCACGAAGAATTTCAACGTAGGAGCTTAGGCTTAATTTGTTAAGTTTGTAATGGCATGTAAGTTGAATTTAATGTTAAATAATTTGTTATTTTTGAATGGCTATAATAAATTTAGCACTTCCAGTTGTAAAGAAAATGTGTTTCAAAAAAGGAGAAGAAAACTGGCAAGCATAATTAATTAATAGCGCCCTCTGTTAATGAAATGTAATAAAGAACATTTTAACAGTAGAATCGATACTGGCGCGCGCGGCACTGACAGTAATTTCATTCATTCATTTGTTCGTTAATCACATTTTATGATTTTCATAATTGAAAGTATTTTATTAATTATTAACTATTGCTTGGCCAGCTGTGAATGACCACTTAGGCCTACATTTCAAAACGACACATTGATATTTTATAAAATTGTTTATTACAAATGGGTTAAACTCCTCCCCTTTTTCAGATTTTGGTCAGAAAATTAAATCGATGATTTTTGCGCCTTTTTACCTTTTCCCATCATGCTTTGGTAAAACTTGGACAAACATGGCTGCTGACGGAGACAGCAATAGTTCGTACTTTAGGTTTTTCTAAGTAATATGGCTGTATTGGAGTTTATTTAAGGCAGTTGGATAATATTGGAGATCTTAAAGAGAGTAAGTAGAATAATGACTAATAATTCGTGATTTTCTTCGGAGTTTTTGTTTGTTATTGTCAGATTACAAATAAATGTGCGGCAGACGATTAACACACAGTAAGGTCAGTGACTGGCTCACAGTGCCGTTGACCCTTTGCGCGCTTTGCACAGTTAATGCATTTATAAGTACAAGTTGTATAAATGTAGATTGGTTCTCTATAAAGTTATTGATGAGTTAAAGTTGGATAGGTTTATAGATGAAAAATAATGTAGGCTACTTTGTTTTTCGTCACAGACTGTATAAAATGTATAAAATTTAGTTATTGGAATTTAGAAATGATAAAGAACAAATTAAGCTAGGACGAAAGAAAGTTCTGTATGAATTACGCAAATTGTTTTATGTCAGATTGAGATAATTGCAAGGATTAAGATTACTGTTAAAATATGAGATAGAAAAAATATGTTTTTTTTTTAAGTTGTTGAAGAAAATGTTCAAGTAAAATAAATTCAATTGATCAGAATTATTGCTAAGTGTTCTGTGATACAAGTTTTAACCATTTGACTTAATATAATTGAAATGAAAGCAAATCATTAATGGATCAAAATACATTTTGGTGTTGTAAATAACGGATTATCTAATTAATTGAATTAATTTTAATGTTTGCGTAAAATGTGAGGACGCATTTCATTCTTAATGCCCCTTTCCCACTTACACGATTTTTGCTACGGTAGAGCACGATTTTTCAATTATTTACAATCGCAACGGCGTCGTGGCCATGTTCGTGGTCAATCGTGGTCCACCGTAGCGCACCGTAGTAGATCTTGATGGCACCGTGGAGTAGCACGATTTTTTAAGAAATGTTCAAACAAATCTTGCTCTACCGTAGCGGTGGAAAAAATCGTGGTCCACCGCAGCAGCATCGTATTAGAGTCGTAACGTTGTCTTTACGTTGTCGTGGTATGTCGTGACGGCGTCTTGTTCATTCGTACTCATTCGTGGTGGCCGCAACACCTACGGTAGGCCAAGACTTCGCTACGATGCTGATACGATGCCACTACGATGGTGCTGCGACCTAGCAAGACTTAAACAAGACGCCAACAAGAAGCCAACAAGACGCCAGCAAGAACATGATTTTTTTATCACGTGCCTCTTGCTGATAGTGTGTGTTTTTTTATCACATGTCTCTTGTCTCTTGTTTAAAATTGCACACAAGCTGCCACGTCGCACTGGCGTCTTGTGAAATCGTACTGACGCCATAGTGACGTCGTAGTACAATCTTGGCATTTCTTGGTACGCCGTGACAAATCTTGACGATTTCGTAACTCTACCGTAACACTGTCGTGGCACTATCGCACTACTGCCGTACCACATCTTGACGGCGTCTTGATAGCGTCTTGACAAGACGTAGAATTCGATATACCTTGAACTTTTTGAGTGTGAATTGCTACAGTACAGCACGACTGAGCACGATTTTTCAACTTTGAAAAATCGTGCTCTACCGTGGCAAAAATCGTGTAAGTGGGAAATGGGCTTTACAGAACAAGAGTTAAACTTAAGCTATACTGTGTTGATTTCTTAATCTAAATTTATTAGAGCCTCAGTAGCCTTACACCAGTACTTAAACATGTAATTTTAAAGTCTTTGGAATAGCATTTGATGTAATAATCTTTTATTAAGAATTACTCTAGAATTACACTTACCCGTGTTGTCATCGAGCATTTAACTTATTCCTTATCTTGTTTATTTAGATAAAGGTTAACAAACAGGATTGAGGAGCTATAATTTCTAAAGAACACTTCCAGATTTAATGTTAATGAGAGAATGCAAGTCAAAGTTAATGATTTATGCAACGTTAAGTTTTACCAATGTAAAGTACTTGTGTAGTGACAACAGTGTTTACACACACAGCAAGTTCGTATCTGTGAGAATGTATTACATTTTGTACATGAAGACATGCACTTTGACCTTGCAGTAGAGAAATTTCACGTAAACTTTATCAATGAGTTAATTAATGTTAATTTTAGACAGTGGCTTGAATATGCATGATCAAGCTGTGAAGCGCCAATCACTTTTGGTCGTACGCACATCTTGTTTACTAGCTTAACCAATGACTTTTGGTCGCACGCGCATTGTTTACTAGTTTGACCAATCACTTTTGGTCGCAAGCCCATGCGCACATTGTAAATTGCGAGCTGCAGAAATCTATAAAAGGCGCGCAGAGCAGCAGCTCATGCCCAATTCGTGACTTGGACTGACCCGGTGAAATAGTATATAGTAAAGGCGCCGTGCGTTACTGTGTATGCGGCCGCCGCTGAGTATATTATGTACGAGTACTGTGGGTACATGTTATTGCTATTCATCGTCAACCATAGATATGCTACAAGTCCTTGATTGATCGGTCATGCATAATCCGTCACTGTGCGTGATCCTTGAATTACTGATTTAGTAGGGACCCTGCATCAAGTTTAGATAGAATCCCCATTAATTAAATGGAAGAAATTTAAGAGAACTAATAAGTGGAAGACATTGAAGAGAGTTAATAAAGAAGCATATACCGGTTGAATTGAAAGTAAAACCTTTTGTTTCAGTGTAACCTTTTATTGTCAGGTTTAGTCGTCCGTCTAGTCATCATCTTGTCAGTCCTCATTCTTGACTCTGTAAAACTCATAATCATCGTCATCATCATCATCATCATCATCATCATCATCATCATCATCATCATCATCATCATCATCATCCTCTCCACCATCATACACCATCTTCACTTACAACCTCAAGTCCAGATTGTAGACTCGTACATCACACATCAGACGTCCGCGTTCTGTTTAAGCGGGTTGTTGAGACACGCCCGTTTTGTAGTGATTAGAGCGGCAGGGTTGGACCCAACCGTTACAATACATTGGCTTTGAATAGCCCCGTACATTCTGTACATGGCTGGGCGGGATTTGAACAGTAAACATTTAATATAGCATGAACATTTGCTGCGTGGTAGGTCTGCCAGTTTTTGAGATACAGTCACAAGCGTGGGGTCAACAGAAAGCTTAGGTTTTCCCTCTTAAAAAACTCATCATTTTAAGACTTTTTGGCCTCGACATTCGAAAACGGCCGTCGAACACAGTTACCCCTCGTCATTTTGCGGCGCTGTATTCAATACAAACGGATTATATAAAAAAAAATTGGAGTTTGGGTGCAAACGCGTTCCTTCCGTCAAATACCATGAAAATTGTTATCATCTTCATCAAGTTTTCTGAATACTAATTCATGCAAAGTTTGACCGACATTTAAACCCTCAAAAACTAACTTATTTCGTCCTTTGAGGGCGCTATTATAAGATTAACGGTTACGTTGTAGGTATAGGAAAGAGATTTTCCATGTGAGGGTGCACCCAACTAAAGTGAGAAAAAAGTCATACGCCGAGCTGTTTATCATAAAGTGTATGCCCTGAAAAAGTGGTCCTAATTTGATTTCAAGCGTAAGGCCTTTTTCCAAAATGGCTGCTTCGTTTGTTGTGAGAATTTAACGGCGACCTGAATTGCGTTAAACGCATTGCATGACATAGGCCTATTGTTGCAGCCTGTGTATATATAAGCGTATGATCACATACTGGTTTAAAGCAGTGTCGAAAAGTGGGGAGGGGAGGGCTGATGATACTGGAATTTGTATAATAAATAAATTAAACAAACAAAAAGTTACTCAGCAAATACCAGGCATTCAGGAGCCGCGATTTATCGGAATTGATCCCTACCGGCGCTTTAAAGACATGGGCTTTAAAGTCGTATAGGGTCCCTTCACCGGCTTCCATTAGGGCCCTTCTGGTCTGGCGTTCGGGCTCACCGATATATATCCTTCCCTGCCCCGATTCCTAGCCAAGAAGGCCCTGCACCTTTAGGGGAGAAACAAGGCAGCTCCCAAGCATTACCGGTGCCAGTTCCAACGAAAAGCCAAGTTCCTAAATCGGGCGTAGACGGTAATCGAACCCAGATCCCGGTGGTCTGAGGGGACAGTACCAGCGCACTATCGGATCGTGCTACGAGTACGTTGGTAGTTTTTAATTTTGAATGCATTTTAAAAGTGTTAAAGTATTAAGGGATACATTGGGTAAAAAAAATTGTCTTCGGTGGGAGTTAAACTGGTGACCGCTCGCTTCACAGTCAGTCGCTCTACCGACTGAGCTATCAGTGACTTGAACACTTAGTGCAATACATTGAAGATGGAGATATGATGTGCCTACATTTTCCTGTAAATTTAGATGTAATTTTGACAGTGTACTTTCTCTCACAGTGATGCAAAGATACTCGGGGTGGCTGCATTTCAGTGGCCGTTTTGCAGGGAACAAATACATTCCAGTATTGTTGTACTACATTTTGTTACCATTTCATTTTCTTTGTAATTTTCATAGACCACATTTTGTACCTTTTTGTTTATTCCCGGTTATGCCTTTTGCAATACCTGTTTATTTTATTTTCTCAGTTTCACTTCATTTCCAGCTTAGTTTTCTTTGGAGCTCGGGAAATATTTCACCGTATTCATTCTTGTTTCCTTTACCCTGCTTTTTGTTTTTTGTTTTTGTTTTACTTATTGATGTTTACTGATTTTCTAAGTTCTATTGACGATGATGGCAAAATTGATTGTGTAAATAATACTTGTGATTATTCCCAACAATTCAATAGCATCAATTCTTCTCCAGGCAATTTCTCAATTTATTCTATGAACTCCAGGAGCCTTTGTAGACATTTCTTCAATATTCAAGATTTCTTGGCCACTCTATAGACCATTCCTTCTTGATTTATGGCTTTACCGAAACGTGGTTCAAAGAAGCCCCTCCGTCGTATGTCCATATGAATAATTACCAACTTGTTCAAACATCGCGTTCTTTAAAACCCGGCGGAGGGGCAGCCATGTTTATAAGCAACTCGCTGAATTTCCACATTCGTGAAGATCTTATGCCATCTCAAGATGACTTCGAAGCAATTTTCATTGAAGTTCAGCAAGACAATGCTTCTAACTTAATTGTTGGGAATGTCTACAGGGCTCCTGGAACTTGTCTTAATAACTTTCACAAATGTTTTGATTCTTGCCTTGAAAAGGTTACTTCAGAGGGGAAGCTCTGTTACATAATGGGTGATTTCAACCTAAATCTGCTCAATTGTGAAGGTCATCAACCCACGGACCTGTTTGTTAATATACTGTATTCATATTATGGCTTCCTCCCTCTGATTACCAAACCCATTCGTATCACCCCACACACTGCCTCTCTGATAGATAACATCCTTACTAACTGATCTTTATATCACAGCTGGCCTTTTATATTCGGACATTTACGACCATTATCCTCTTTTCCAGTTGACTGCATCTTGCTTTAAGAATTCTTTGCCTCTTCAAAAAACCCTCGTTACTAGAGATATTAATAGCAATTCCCTTCATTCATTCAGCTGTGATCTTTACAGTGCTGATTGGCATGAGGTTTATGAAGCTCAAGAGGTTGACCCTGCTTATAATTCTTTCCTTTCTATTTTTACCTCTCGTTATAATAATCATTTCCAACTTATCACCAAAATTACTGGGAAATCACAGAAAAATCAACCTTGGATCATCCAGTCTGTAGTGAATTCTTGTTCATTCAAAAATAGACTCAACAGGCGTTATCTGCGCAAGCCCTCGGGAGAAAACGAACGGTTTTATAAGATCTACCGTAATCGTCCTACTGCCACTATTCGTTCCGCCAAGAACAATTATTATGCCACTAAGCTCTATCATAAGGGCAACCTTAAAAATACGTGGCGTGAAATAAATAACACTTTGGGTAAGCGTAAAGAGTCCTCGTTTCCAGATAATTTCACAATAGACGGTGAACACTTTGCCTCCCAACCTAATGATATTTCTAATTCTTTTAACAAATTCTTTACTAACATTGGGTCTTCTCTTGCCAGTAAGATACTCACTTCCGGTACTCACTTTTACAACTATTTGCACAACCCAAATGGTCCTTCTTTTTTCTTAACCCCTACTAACGCTCAAGAAATTTTACGTATCGGCAAAGACATGAAGAGAGGAGGAAGCTGCGGTTTTGATAGCATTTGTTCTACCGTAGTGAAATTTGTCCTTCCATCTATTGCTGAACCTCTTACTTACATTTTTAATCTCTCCCTTCTCAGTGGATCTGTGCCTCTTAATCTTAAGGTTGCTAAAATTATTCCTGTTTTCAAAAAAGGTGATAAGTGCAAGATGAGTAACTACAGGTCTATTTACATCCTTCCTTGTTTCTCAATAATTCTTGACAGGCTCATGTACAATCGTCTTTCTTGTTTCATTTCTCGTTTCCATCTTCTCTTTGGTCATCAATTTGGCTTTAGATCTAAACATTCCACTGACTTGGCCCTCATCGAACTTGTTAATAGTGTCACCCAGGCATTGAACAATAAAATATGTGCTGCCGGTGTTTTCATTGACCTTTCTAAAGCCTTTGATACCATTGATCACTCTATTCTTCTTTCTAAACTTGAACATGTTGGCATCAGGGGAGTCGCACTGCAATGGTTTGCTGCCTACCTTACCAATAGATATCAGTTTACATCAATCAAGGGTTGCGACTCAGATCGTTTAAACATTAAGCATGGAGTTCCTCAGGGTTCAATTCTTGGCCCACTCCTCTTTCCCCTCTATATTAATGACCTCCATTACTCCCCCCCTTAGTAGTATGTGTGCCGCAAATCAGTCCTCTTTGTGGAGGTGGAGGTGTGCAGTTTGTGTGGTGGAGGAAGTAGTGCGCATGCGCAGCATGCACATTGATGAGTATGACATAGTTATGACGTAGGTATGACGTAATGAATAAAAATGAGTATGACGTCTAGCATGACGTCATAGCATAAGCGACTGGTGTGTGCCTGGCGCGCGCGCCCAGGCATGTCGTGTCTTAAAATAGACTGGACATCGTTCATTGGTTGAATGTTTGCGCGTTGTTTATGGAGCAACCACACGCTCTTTGTGATTGGTTGTTTCGGCGACGCGGAGGATGGTAGAGTATAAAAGACAGAAACTTTAGTCCAAACTCTCATATTTTGGCCAATATTTTCATCAAGAACATTGCATTGTTGCTCGTATACGCTACTTGTATTGTGAACAGTCGACAAACGACAATGGTTGGACACCCTTACTTGAGCCTTAACATGAACGGTGAGCCTGTATCGACCCCGATGCCCACACCTGTGGTTCCCGCACCTGGCGCGATGGCGTTGCCGTCGACTCCGGCTCCGGCACCACCGACCGACGGGGCACGCATCGAGGAGGAGAGAAAGCTCATTCTTCCCGACATGGTAGATGCTGGGAGGTGCGAAGCCCACAGTGTGACACAAGGCAAGAGCTATTTCTACAAGCTCAAACGAGAGACCTCGTGGGATCTGCCCAGTTCATCGACTTATCTGCGTGAGCAACGGAAGTTGCAGCCACATCCACCCACTGTTGATGTTTTGTCTGCTGCTGTTGAACAATTAACCAAGGGATTAGCTGCTGACACCGAAGCATCAACCCCTAGAGTAGGAGCTAATCTCCCAGAGAATGTAAAAGGGAAGACAGGAGTCAAGCGCATGCTGTACTTTCCACTGGATGAACAACAGGAGGAGAACGACAGGAAGGCATTGCAATTTCAAATCGGAAGTGAGCGATATGCTGTTGTCAAGCGTTTCAAGGGTCGCCCCTACATTAACGTAAAAGAGTACTATTTAAATCCCAGCAGAAACAAATCGCTTGCTGGCAAGAAGGGAATTAATCTCACCGTGGAGCAGTGGGGTCAGCTGAAACAACAGAATACCGCCATCACTAAAGCCACCTTTCAAATTTAGCTGATTAATAAAGATGTTAACTGTTGATTAACTGAATGGTATTGTCTATGCCTGTTGCAGATGATGAAGAGCACGACATGGAGGGTGAGGGAATGTGTTGAAGTGCAAGAAACGTATCAGGACACTTGTGAAACAAGTGATGACAAAAATCGTGACGGATCACATCATCAGAATAAGTTATGCAGTTCAACAGAGTCGACCTTGCGAAGGGCGTGAGTTTGATTGGCCAAGGCAGTGGGATCACGAGTGTCTGTTTTACGGCGAGACTCCTGAGTACCACCTTGAAGATTTCGTGGATGAGCACTTCGAATAAGCAGAACAATACATTCAGCCGAGTCATGTTTGTGCTGTGTTTGACGCAGTAGCACATCATGTTGGTGTTGAAGCTTACGAGGGAATGGACGAGGGAATGGATTCTATCATAACTGATATTCTGAATGAATGGAACTCTGAGCCTATGAACATTGTTTCCACGATAGAACCTCGCGAATTCTCCCGTTTCATGTCATGAACGAGGTCATGGAATTAAATGGACTTGTTTAATTGAACACTTTGAACAGAACGCAAAGAAGGTTAGAAGACGATTATTTTAGTTCCGAATCATTCATCTGCAATAAGTATTATCAATTTGCCATATGTTGTTGTTGTATTTTTGAAGATAGCTAAAACTTGTAGCTTTGCATGGTGAGGATGATAAGTAAGACTAATTGTGGTGACACCATGTGGAATCTCAATTGAGTAGTAATTAGTTCTGAAAAGATAGCTCTTCTATTACAGATACTAAAGGACACCAAATAATTTTATGATTTAATTGTTAATTTGAAATCAAGTTTAGTATGAACGTGGACCCCCTTTCAATAAAAAAAAAGTTGTTTTATAAGTTACAATGCTGAGAAAAACATTTTGAGAAATTTCCATACATTAAAAGTTTTCAGTCTTTAAGTTTGTTGTTAAAACTTTGAACATGTTAAAACAATTCAATTTGAATGTACGTGATCAGTTGAAGTTGAATTAAAAAGTAGTTATTTGCTTGCTTGAAAAAGAATAACGCTTGTTCTCATACCTTTTGTAGTGTTTTTTTTATTTATTTTTTATTTTTATTATGTTATATTCCTTAAGCCTCAGTCACACATTCAGGATTTTTACTGCCGTCCTTGATAGGACCATTCCCGATTAAAATTTGTCAAAAGTCTGATCAAGATCCTGTGATTCGTGGCGGGAAATTCACAAATTTGTAAAAACATTTATTTAATCACGACAACAATCAGATATTGTTCAGAAAGCGTCCCGATTCAGCCGTTTCCAGCCGAACTCGTCCCGATTCTCCCGTTCTCAATCCGAATCTGATCCGATTTGTATCTTCCGCATGGTAAAAAACGACCGAATCTGTCCCGACAGCGTCCCGATTCTCCCGAATGCGATCCGACAGAGATCAGACAGTGACCGGACAGTGAACCGACGCTGACGGAAGACATCCGTTAGAAAACCGTTAGTCACGTGATAGTCCGGTCCTAAAAGAATCGTGCGAAACGGCGGATTCTCACTCCAGTCTCAGCAGTTCTACAAGGAACATCGCCGTCAGTAATATTGACAGATTGTCTCCATTTAAATTATATAATTTCATCTTTATAAGGATTAAGTTACTTCACTATGCCTGCTAAGAAGAAGCCTGTGAAAGCTGCAAGACAACCAAGGAAAAGGAAGCCTATTTCTATTTCTCCTATGCATTCATCTGCTGAAGAGTCTGGTGGTGATGGTGAGCCAGTTGAAGAAGTCCAGCAAGTCCACAGTGGTGAGACTGAGCCCGTTACCATTCCTGCAGTGGTCACCACAGGTGGGACTACTGGACCTACTTCTACAGCCACGACTACTACACATACTGCTTCTACCTCAACAGCTACTTCTGCCTCTGCTTCTCTGCCCAAGAAACCTCGGAGCAGTGGCTTCATTTCTGAAGAGGATGAGGACAAAATGATAGAATGGCTCCAGGAGAACAGATTTATCTACGACATGAAATCAAAGCAGTATAAGGATAAATCAGGAAAAACTACAGCTTGGCAGGCACAGGCCAACAATTTAGGATTTGAAGGTAAGCTGAAATTCATTTTGAATTGCTTGCTTTTTGTGTTCATTCTACTTCAGAGATAGTTAGTTATTATGAGATTTAGTTATGAGATTTATGAGCATTTATATATTTCTTATAATGACATTGGTTTTCTTTTCTGTATTTCCAGTTAGATGTTTGTTGACCTGGTACGACAGTGTACGTACGAGGTATGGTAAACTGGTTGCCCGACCCTCTGGATCAGGAGCAGAACTAACTGACTGACCGTGAGAAGTGGATATTGGATAACCTTAAATTTCTCAAGCCATACATCCACCGTGTGAGGAAGAAGACGCCTGTTAGTGTAAGTATTATGCAAATAACTGAATGTATTTATTCAATGTTTATCCATGCTGAAAATGTAAAAATATTTTAAGTTTGGATAAATTTTAAATACTATTTCATATTTAAAATTTTACATATACACATAAAATTTCATTATTTTCAGATTTATTGTGTTCAATAATTAAATTATTTATTATGTTTGTTTCTGTATTTTCAGCTTAAGGGGAAAATTACTGCTGCTGCTGCTGAGACTGGAAACGACGCTGCGTCCTCCATTGCAGATGAGGAATCAACGCAGGACATGCAGCAGAGGCATGACGAGGACATTGCCGACATCAATATGCTACTTGATGGACGTCAAGATCCTGTAGCACCTGTAGCAACTCCCACGACTACTTCCCCAGAGCAGGCGCCTCCTTCCTCCACGGGCGGCAAGAAGAAGACACATGCGCAGAAAATGAAGGAGCAGGATGCTGCCTTCTTCAGCCACATGAAGGAGAGGGCCGACGCAACAGCCCAGTTCCGAGCTGAGATCATGGCTACTGCTGTCGACCCTATTATATCATCCCCCAAGAAGTTAGACTCGGCTAGATCTGGCTTTTGCAATTGGTTCGAGTCTATGGCCGAGAGTCTGCACCCATCCCTGTGGCCTAGGTAAATATGATATTCCAAATTTGTGCAATAAACTTTTTAATTAAATTTATTGCACAAATGATTGACCAAATAACCATTTTATTTATATTGTTTATTATTTATTGCATTATAACTTATATTGTTTTATGTTTCTGTCTTTTCAGTTTTAAGAAGAAGATTACCCCGATTCTTGTGTCGTTTGACGAACAAAACGACAACTTGCAGATGTCCTCCACATTGTCAACACCAACTACCCAGCCGCAGACTCAGCCACAGACTCAGTCACAGACCCAGTCACAGACCTCCACATCAGCACATAGACAGCAAGCCACATTCCAGCCTGTGTCCAGTGCTCATATGTCCCAGCAAGCCAGCTATGGCAGCATGATGAGTTCCAGTGGTGCTGGGGGTTGGGACCCTACACTCAACCCTGAAAACCTGTGGCAGTTCCCGCAGCAGTATTCCCAGCAGCAGCGCCCGAGAAGCATGCCAGAAAGTAGGTAAATATAATATCTGTATATTAAAATGTCATTTTCTAAAATGATAAAATGTGACATTTATTAAACTGTATTTATATATTTATTTATGGCACTTTTACTTAATGCTGTGTTATTTTTCTGTCATTTTAGCAGCATGCAGTCGCAGCAGTTTGCTGGTTATGGTGCCGCGTATCGCGGAGGCTACTCTGGATCTCACACTGGCTCCTGGGCCATGGAGGGACCAAGTCCACCTGCACTTCACGTACACCAGGGCTCCTCATCTGCTCAGAGTCGGCCACAACCTGTCACGACCTCAACCGTGGTCTCAGGTGAACAGGATGATAGTTTGCTGGATATCACATTCTCCGACCCTGTGAACCTTCCTCCTATCACATCAAATAGTGACTTAGCCAAAGTTGGTGCCATTGTGAAACCTGGGTCTGGTGATTGACATGATAAGGACAAAACCTCATAAGGACGTTTTAAATTTCCAAATTGTTTTATTGAAGGAGAATATTTCAGGAAATATTTCTGATTGGTAATTTGTGTCATTATTATTATAATTTTGAATTTCAACTTGTCGCATTTTATTTTTAATTGTTCATGATTAAAAATATATTGTGTTGTCAGAAAATTTAATTTGTTTGTTCTTGTATGAAATTGTAATTTTTTAACTTTATTAAACTTATTAAATGTTAACTTTAACTTCTTGCCAAACAAGTGGCCTTTAATTATAAAGTAGTCCAAACTAGGAGTTCCCGAATTAATTTCCCTATTCAAAATTAGAAGTAAATTTTAATAAACATTAAACAACATTTTATTTTCCTACAAAATAAGTAATGTCACAAGTGAAATTCCTCTGTTAATTTTAAAGTCCAATGATATATACAAGATGTGATACATAATAGCATAGTATTCTGTCATTTTATAATGGACTTCATTCACGGCGAGGGTTGATCATCCTCATCTGCCAAGGTACAGATCCAGCGGCAGAGTTAAGATAATGTTTGAGATATTGTCTCTGCTTCTTCCCCTGCATTGTTGCACGGTTAGCACCCCGAACATTGACAACGTCAAGCATGTTTCGGCCCAATCTCCATTCTCCGGGTACGATCCTTGCGTCCTCGACATCTTCACGATCAACTTGGTTGATGTTCATGTTTGGGTAGCGTATTTTCATTAAGTTGTGGAGACAGACACAAGCCTGTACGATGATTCTCACATTGTCAGGAGTGTGTTGCATGGTAGACAACAGTATTTGAAATCTCTGAGCCAATATGCCAAACGCATTTTCCACAACTCTGCGTGCTCTTGACAGCCTGTAGTTGAAGATCCTTTCTTCTACTGTCATGTTACGGAAAGGAAAAGGCTTCATCATGTCAGTTCTCAGTTGAAAGGCATTGTCAGCAACAAAGAAGTATGGCATATTTCTGTCATCTCCAGGAAGTGGCTCAGGATCAGGAAAGCCAATGGTCTTGTTCTGCAGGACTTCTTTCAGCTCACACTGGTTGTATATTTGTGCGTCTGAAGCTGCTCCATCTGGCCCAACATCAAGCCAGATAAATTTATAGTCCGCATCTACGAGGGCCATCAGGACTATGGAGAAGAAGCCCTCGTAGTTATGATAGGTAGCTCCGGTATTTGGTGGGCACTTGCACGCAACGTGCTTTCCGTCCAAGGCACCGCACGCATGTGGGAAGTTCCATCTGCGGAGAAATTCATTTGCGATTTCCTTCCACTCCGCTGGGGTAGTGGGGCAGGTGATTACCTCTGCAGCGTACTCATCAATGATGGCTTGGCAGACTTCAGGGACAAATATTGACATGGTGTTACTGGGAACCCTGAAGTTCCACTTTATGCTGCTGTAACTGTCGCCGGATGCCAGATGCCTCATGGTACAGGCAAACTTCAGTCCTGGATCAAGGGCTTGCCTCCACCAGGTATCTTGTTTGGTGATGAGGGGTGTGATCCGAGCCAGGACTTCATCGTACAGTTCCATGGGCAGCCTCATGTAGTTGATGAAAGCTTCTGGATCTTCTTCTCTCAGCTCCCTCATCAATGTGTCATACTGGCCGAGCTGCTCCCTTCTGGATATCCAGGGCTTGACCCAGTATCTTCTATTTCTACCGGGTCGCAGTGCCCTTCTGTTCAAATAATAATTGCCAAACAGAAGGTCTTCTTCTTCTTCTTCCATTTCCATGAGAGCAACCTGCTGCAGAAGTCTCAGCCTACGAGCAGCATTCATGGTGGACCGGTCAAAGTACTGTCACTGAATGACACACACACACACACACACACACCCTCACGCACATTGATTTGTGGGGTATTCCTTTGTTCGTTCTATTATCCCTTTTCCTTATAATTCTCCTGTGGGGTACAAGATTTTCTATAGTTACCTTGTGGGGTCCAATTGTTCTATTGTGTTTTGGACCCCACAACGAATGGTGTGTACGTTCACACACACACACACACACCCTCACGCACATTGATTTGTGGGGTATTCCTTTGTTCGTTCTATTATCCCTTTTCCTTATAATTCTCCTGTGGGGTACAAGATTTTCTATAGTTACCTTGTGGGGTCCAATTGTTCTATTGTGTTTTGGACCCCACAACGAATGGTGTGTACGTTCACACACACACACACACACACACGTGAGCCTTTTATACTCCAGACGTGAGCAGCTCAGCCGAATCTGGAAATCCACGCATCTGGAATCCTACAACTGTCGCCATATTCGGGATGATCGGGACACTGTCGGAACGCAATCCTATCACAGTCTGCTGTACCGCATTGCAAACGGCTTTGTCTGGACTCAGTCGTATCGTGTTCTGTAATTGTCGGGACTATGACGTGGGTATTATTGCCGGGACTTCCGGAACGGATTCGGCAAAGACGGTTCGCATTCGGCAAGATCTGGACGCAATCTGGACTCAATCGGCAAGAAACGGCAATGAAAAATTTCTCCAAATCATGCCCGTTCATCACGACAGCGTCCCGATCCACAGGACACCGTCCAGACACCGTCCAGACAACACAGGACATTGTTACGATTTTGATCAGATACAGCAGAATCTGTCACGACATAGTCACGATTGTAATCCGACTAGACAAAATCGGCTGAGTTTCCCGAATGTTAAGCCCCGTTCTCATATTCACGATTATTGCTACGATTCTCCACGATTCACCCCGATCTATAAGTCGTGAGCAATCGTGGAAAAATGACCCCGATTGTCCTCCTCTCACGACAGTGATACGCTAGTACTACGATTGAACACGACCCTGCCACGATTTAGAAGCCGATTCTCACTTTTTGCCACGATATCCTACGATGTTGTCACGAATGCCCCACGTTTTGTCCCGATCTTACCACGATCCTGCCAAGATTGTGCCAAGATAGCCCACGAACTACCCCGATGTCGCTACGAATAGGGAGGATTAGGGAAGAATGCACTACGATTAAGGAAGACTACGCCACGATTAAGGAAGACTGAGCCAGGATTCCCCAGGATTGACCTACGAACTTTGATCAAAGACCACGAACAAAGCCGCTGTGGTATAAAAACTGGACTCTGGAGTCACTTCTCTTCAATCTACTCGTTGCTCTGGAGAAGGCCAGGTCAGGTCTGAGCAGTTTATATTCCATCAAAATGTTCTTGGCTCCAGCCCAGAGGTTGCAATTCCTCCAGACTGGCAGCCCAGCTGGAGGATGATTTGGCACAGAATTATCTAGCCATTGCCAGGCTGCTACAAGCTGGCAGACAAAGGAGAGGCAGAGAAAGGAGGCAGAAGAGATGGTGGGTCAGGCCCTGGTTGCTGAGGAGGTCTCTCTATGGTCAATACGAGAAGCTGATGGTGGAGCTGAGGGATGAGGACCCAGCAGCATTCAAGAAATTCGTCAGAATGGAGCCTGCCAGCTTCCAGGAGCTACTGATGAGGGTGGGGCCCAGAATAACGAAGAGGACCACTTGGTTTAGGGAACCATTGGAGCCTGGGCTGAAGTTGGCCATCACCCTGAGACACTTGGCAACTGGGGATAGCTACAAGACCCTCATGTATGGATTCAGAGTGGCCCACAACACCATCTGCAACTTTGTACCAGAGGTCTGCCAGGCCATAATAGACGAATATGCTGCAGAGGTGATGCCCTTTCCCACTACCCCCCAACAGTGGAAGAGAATTGCAGATCAGTTTGGTGCTCGATGGAACTTTCACCATGCCATTGGAGCCTTGGATGGGAAGCATGTTGCTATGAGATGTCCTAAGAAAGCTGGGAGCCTTTTTTACAACTACAAGGGATTCCACTCCATCATCCTCTTCGCCCTGGTAGATGCAGACTACAAATTCATATGGGTGGATGTTGGGGCCAACGGATCAGCATCAGATGCCACAGTCTTCAATGCCTCAGAGTTGAAGGAAGCCATAGAGAATGGGACTCTTGGAATGCCACCAGCTGAACCTCTACCCATGGATGACAGGCCCATGCCATATTTCATCATTGGAGACGATGCTTTCCCCCTCAGGACATGGCTGATGAAACCCTTCTCAAGACGCCACATGCCCAATGATGAAAGACTGTTCAACTATAGACTCTCAAGGGCCAGAAGGATAGTGGAGAATGGCTTTGGCATCCTAGGAAACAGATATCAGTTCCTTCTGGGCACAAAAAGACATGGAGTGTCGTGGCCGAGCGGTCTAGCGCACCGAACTCAAGTTCTGGTGTTGCCAGCAGCAGGGTGTGGGTTCGAGCCCCGGTCGTGACACTTGTATCCTTGAGCAAGGTACTTAACCATAATTGCTTCGTCCTTCGGATGGGACGTAAAGCCGTAGGTCCCGTGTGTTGTATAATGCACGTAAAGTGGATTGTCGTGGCCGAGCGGTCTAGCGCACTGAACTCAAGTTCTGGTGTTGCCAGCAGCAGAGTGTGGGTTCGAGCCCCAGCCGTGACACCTGTGTCCTTGAGCAAGACACTTAACCATAATTGCTTCTCTCCACCCAGGGGTTAATGGGTACCTGTGAAGGCAGAGATGGTTTGCTCTCTATGCGCTAGAAATGGCAGCAATTGAGCTGTATACTCCCCAGGGAGCTGAGATGGTTTCAGGAATGATTTATGAGCCTTATGAGCCTAATGAGCAGGGATAATAATATAATGCGCCTTGAGCGCCACTTAGTTGGTGGATACGTGCGCTATATAAATCTATACATTATTATTATTATTATGGTGATGGCTGCATGCTGTCTCCACAATTTGATGAGGATGAGATATCCAGCCATGCAGAATGCCCTCCTGGACCAGGAAGATGAGGACAACAACATCATCCTAGGAGCTTGGAGGGAGGGGACCCACATGCATGATATGGAGGAAGTGGCTGGTGGGAACAGGATGACCAGGGCAGCCAAGCAACAAAGGTTCTACCTGAAGCACTACTATACAGGCCCTGGTGCAGTGCCCTGGCAGGATGCCATGATCTGATGAAGGACACTTTGATGTGATGGAGAGTTTGATGTTCTGTTGAAATTGTTGTTGAAAATTGAAAAAAAAAACTCAAAAAAAAATATAAAACAAAAAAATGGAATAAAAAAAATATAAAAAACAAAACATGTGTTCATAAATATTACTTGCATTTCTATAAACATAAACTATATGTTCTTTATTGTCTTTTGTATAATCCAATGAATGTTCATGAAATATAGGTATTCTTATTATCCATAAAAATGTTTAACTTTAAAAAGCTGGAACAACATATTTTTTTTACTGCACTTCATCACCCTCTCTAGAATGGAACAACTCTGAAAAACATGAAGGAAAGACTTTTCATTATAATTGCCAATCAAAAAAACAATAATTTCCCTCAGTATTCCTGATGTAAAATTACTAATTTGTAGGATAAAAATCTAGAAATTTATGCTAAGAAATGATAATAACTTTACACTGTTAAATCATTTTCAAAAAATGATCATAACAAATGTTATGTTTTAAATCATCTCACTTCTTAACATGTTTTTAAACTTTTTATTTTCATTTGGAAACATATCTTATATATATATTTATTTTTTTTTACTTTTCTTATATTTTGTTTTTATATTTTCAATTTTTTTTCCAAGTCCCACACAATATCACAATGTCCAGCACAATATATATCACACAAAGTCCATCACTGTTCATCATCAGCGTCGGAGTCATCGTCGCCAGGTCTCTGTGCCGGGCTGAAGGCAGCAGAAGTCCCAGGGGGTGCTAATCCGGATCGGAAGACTGTCGGAGAGATGGCATGGCCAACCCCGAACAGCTGTAGCCAGAGAGGCTCTCAAGGCTGGTGTCCCGAGCCGGAGTGGAAGCCTGCCCCGGGGCTGGAGGTCCCTCAGTGTCCCATGCTCCACTCACCGAGGCAGCTGGGGCTCCGTACTGCTGGAAGGCGGACGGCTGGCCGGACTGGACGGACTGGCTGGGCCACTGTGGGACAGGGAACTGCTGCTGCTGCTGCTGACCGGGGAACTGCTGCTGCTGGCCAGTCGGCTGGGCGGACTGCTGGCCGGACGGCTGGCCGGACTGCGGGGCTGTCTGATGGGCACCATCAGCCTCTTCCTGCTGCCTGATGGTCTCGGAGTCGGCTCTGTACGCCATCACCATCTGGAACCCTTGCCACATGAACCGGTCCCAGATCTTTGGATGAATCTCCACCATGTTGGCCGTCATCCAGTTGCCGAAGGCTTGTCTGGGGGCGGTTGGAGCAGCTGCAACCCTCACCATGTCTGAGATCCCCGCCAGCATCGCCTTGGACTCCTCCGACCTCTACTCCAGGACATGCAGCAACTCCCCATCATCAGGCTTCTTGGACGCCTTGCCCCCTTCTTGTCCTTCTTCGGGTCCCGTCTCCCCGTGGCGGTGGCGCTTGCGGCGGTGGAAGTGGTGGCAGCGGTGGTGGTGGTGGTGGTGGTCGCCTCTCGGGTGGAAAGGTCCAGGCTCCCTTCCGTCTCACTGCCCGAGTCGACAACCTCAGCTGTAGCTGCTGCTGAGCCTGCTGCCTGGACCGCACTCTTGATCTGGAAAGACAAAAAAGAACAAAATTATAAGTTAAGGCATCAAAATGTTGTTGAAATGTTGTAATAAATCGAAGAAATTGAATCTGAAAATTGAAGAAATTAATTCTGAAAAAGAATTAAAGAGGTAAATAGCACTTACACTGACCACTTGGCGGCCCTTGCTCTCGACTATGTGGTCGGTCAAGAAGGCAAACTTCATGCGGATGTAGGCCTCTCGGTCGGTGTCCGTCTTGGCCCCATCACCAGACTTCTTCTTCAGCAGCCTGCCAAATCTGGTTCTCATACTCTCGTACCATGTGTTGATCTCGTCCGGGTCCCTCCCCATCTCCTTGGCCTTCTCCTCCCACAGTCGGTCCTTCTTGTCCTTATTCTTGTAGTCCGTCTTCTTCTTATTGTACAGGAACTCATGTTACCGTACCCACTCAGCCAGGTCGTCTTCCTCCTGTGTAGTCAGGTTGACGGGGGCCTTCCTCTGCTTCTTATTGGCTGGCCCTTCACTGTCCACCTGGCCTCGTCTGCACTGCTGCAAAGCCCTGAAGGCGTTGTCCCGGTCCCGCTCCTCCTGGGCAAGTCTGGCAGCCTTCTCGGACTCTGCCTCTGCCTCCTCCTCCTCCTCCTCCTCCTCCTCCTCCTCCTCCTCTGCCGCGGGTGGGTCGTCCTGGGGTGGCTTCTCTGCAGTCTTCTTGGGTCTTCTCCCTCCCTTCTTTGCTGGCATGGTTGTGAATATAGCACTGTAAGAGGTAGATGTGAACTCTATGAAATCTTGGAGGCAACTGAAGTTGTTGGCTCCAGGCGCGTCCTTTTATCTTGCTGGAAACAGCCACGCGCATGCGTGGCGCATGCGTGACACATTCGTAGCGCAGTCGTGAGGGATCGTGGGAGTCGTGGGTGATCGTAGCGGGATCGTGGTGAGTCGTGGGGGATCGTAGCGGGATCCTGGGGAATCGTGGGTGTTCGTAGCGGGATCGCGGGGGGATCGTGGGGGAATCGTGGGGAGATCGTGGGTGGATCGCAGTGGAGTCGTAGTGGGTGCGTAGGTGCGTAGGACATACGTGGCTTGTCGTAGTACATACGTACTGGCACATATCAATTTGTTTATGGCCAAAACCGCTCCTATTTATTTTACTCAATTTACTCAATTTTGCGCGTCGCACGATTGTAACAAAATGTAATACATTGCACGTACGTGAACGCAGACTAGCTCATCATGCACAGCACGCGCAACGCAATAGCTTGAATGCTCATGTAAGCGGGATTATGATTGACGATCATGTTCTTCAATCCTAACAGTACGAGCCTTAACAAGGTCCAATCAGAATACTTTTTAGATAACTAGTTACACCAGAACCTTCCTTAACAACACTTTTTTTAAGAAGGTCACACGGTGGCGCTGTTTGTATTTACGGTGAGTTGAAGACATGGAAGAGACTTGGGTTTACTGAAAACCGCGATTTTACACACAAAATGGTGATACATTCTGCTAAAACAACAATAAAAATCCTTAAAAGTACGGGCTTTCTTTTTAATAAAAATTCAATATTTTATATCAGTGTGATGTAGAATTATGTTGTCTTCCTTATATTCTTTTAAGAAGTCAAAGCGTTGCTCCTCTTTTTAAATGGTGTACAAAAAACGACATCGAGGCGCAGTTTTTGATGGCAATTCCCATAGCGGAAAAATCAGTGACTGTGTGGACGCTTGAAAAGGAGCGCTAACAAATTGATATGGCGTAGTGGCATCGTGCCAGGTGCTCACGAACTGCCCACGAACAGCCACGAATGGCCACGAATGGCTGCCGACAGCCCTACGAATGTGTTACGATGGTGTTGCATTTCAAAATAATCGTGGCTGAGCCACGAAAGTTTCAAACAGTTTGAAACATTCGTGGACCCTTCCCGACCTTCCCCGATCCCCCACGAACCCCCAGGATCATTCACGACCCCGTTACGACTGTCCTCCCGACTGTCCACGAACAGGTGAATCGTGGCGAATCGTGGCCATAATCGTGAATATGAGAACGGGGCATTACGGGACGCACCTACTGTCGGGAGTGCTTGGCCGACCTCTCTGGACCTTTCCCGATCCGTAGGACTCTGTTACGAACGTATACGACTGCGTTCAGACAATGATAGGACATTCCAGATCATTGAGGATAGTAATCCGACTTTTTCACTTTTCGTGTCGTAGCGCTGTCTGATCTCAAACGGGAGCCATAATCGGCACTGTGTGAACGCCGAAAGGGGAGGGACAATACCGTACGAAGACAGACAAAAGAACGACTGTACATGAAGCTATTCAAGTATGATTAGTTAAATTAAATGTTAACACCAACAGCAATCTTTGACATAAATATATTTACAGATGTTTATAAATTGGTTTTAAATTGGAAAACATTTGATAAACTGAAAACATTAACTATTATTATTATTATTGTTATTTTAAATTCTAACAAATTCGGGGCCTTTAGAACATTTTGGCTGGACCAATCACTGGCAAATTTGCTTGAACTCGTGAAATACAACATTGGTTTAAATAATTAACCCATGAGTCCGTTGAGGTATAGGTTATTCTAACAAGGCCCTTGAAACTTGTTGAAAAAATAATTGATCATCGAATACATTCGTTTTAATACGGTGAAAGTGTATTCTGATAAAATCGTTCACGTTGACGTCGTTCTTGTTGATATCGGATTTGGAAAAAAGTCCCACAATCTTGCTCATGGTGATTCCCCGACATCGATGTAGCAAGAAGTAGATGGAATATAAGTTTTTATATAAATAGATGGAATATTGACCGCAGACAGCAAACAAGGCCAAGGGTCCCTGTAGGCGTTGATGATTATATTGAGTTTTTTCCGCGTTGTTCTTGAGAAAATTGTTGAACTCGGGTAACTGCGGTGGTAATCCGTAGTAATAAAAATACTCTCCAACACCATCTCTCATGAAGTATATTCCTACCCAATGTTGTCCTGGTTTTGTAGTAGGGTCTGTGTTCACCACAAAGGCACTCGGACGAGAGATAACTTGCTTGGGAAGTTTATCGCGGGCGAACATCCCTCTGAAAAAAACAGTGCTAATTTCCGAGCTGTCCATGGTCTGTGCGTGCCCTTCAACCGGAGTAGTCGAATATGATGTTTCGAGCCTGATCTATTTCCAAAATGTTGTTAAATTCCGCGTAGATGATCACGTTGGCAGTTTCCTGTAACGGAGAGGCAAAGTGCATTTCCAACCGTAGGTTTCCGTGTTTGACAAGGTTAAAGTGTCCGCCAGAAGACAGGTCAGGGGTGAGATCCAAAGCGTACAGTGCATAGCCCAGTGGCGAAATCCTCACGACTGATGTCGTTGCCTTCATTTTGGTGGTACATTTTATCTGTTCCCGAGAAGAGGATGTTGTAGGCTCTGACGTAATTATTGGACGCATCGGAAAAGTTCGGTTTGAGTGGAATATACGGAATCTGATCTCCATTTAGGTACACCGTCAAAAAGTTTGCGTTTAGATGCTGAAAGTTAAAGGGGTTCTTTGAGTAGCGTCCGTTGAACGCTATATTACTCACGTAGCCTATTACAATCCGTGTCGGAAGTTGTCCGAGAAAAGCGTGATCCTGAGTGAGTATCAAGTTGCCTTGGGGTACAGAGATCATTTTGCAAAGGACGCGTTTGATGGGGTACTTTGCAGTTCCCTTTTCTAATGCTTTGGCATGACCCAGCATGACCGCGGAGCTCACTTTTACTTTTCTGACAAACATGGACGCGGCTTGAATCATCACCTTGTAGGTAGGGTTGGCCCCGGAAGCCATCAGGCAGAAGCATCACGACTGCGTATAATTTGAGTTTAAGATCCACCCCGTTTAGCACGTGTCTGTCTTGGAAGAAAATGTTACTGTGTATAGAACCAATCATATCCACCACGCGGCTTCCTTTGATGTATTGATAGTGGGCCTTGAGTCCCTTGTTGACAGCGTCGTCTGCTGCTAGGGGATCAGCGGTATCCATTTGTCCAGCTGTATCTTTGTAGAACAATGAAGAGGAAAGTTGGGAAGCCTTGGCATCGTGACCGTAACTCAGAAGACTTTCTATCATGGCTCGGTAAGGGTAAGTGGTGGTAGAAGCAGAGATAAGGCGTTCGTTCAAGGTCCCGTCGATCTGACTAAAGAGAGACTGCAAAAACAGATTGACGGGACCAACCGAAGAGTCGTCTGTCAGATTCGTACCGTCAGCTTTGACCACTTTTGCTTTGATATAGAGTTGTGTTTGGGAAAGATCAACGTAGTCTTCCCCGGATCCATGTATGATGAAAAATTCAATAGGCCCTCCGTCGGAAATGTTAGCAATGGGCTGGAATTCAGTCCATTGACCCTTCTCGATACCAGTCTGGGTGGGAGGGAGTGAAAATAAATCCAGTTCGGACTTGGTGCACTCGCACGAATGATCGTGCAGCAGGGACATGCTGTATCGCTGAGCCACAGAATTGTGCAGATAATACTAATCAAAGATGTCAAGTGACCTTTTCGCTTTCTTGCTTAGCATAGAAGTGACACGTCTGCCTTGTGTTTTTCATTTTATAGACCTGCCACGAGCCCGGTGTTCGCCAAGCGTGACTCAGGCATTAATACTTTGGAGGGCTTGTTTTGTCAGTTGACTTCCGGCTCTCCGGAGCCGAGCTTTGGCCGCTGATTTTATATTATTTCCTTCCAGTGCATCTTGGGCGATGCCAATACCAGTGCAAAGAGCCTGCCGTCCAAACGTCTTCACCCCAGCCTTTAAGAGAGGCATGGCCGATCTGAACAGGCCTCCCAAGATACTACCAAGTCCAAAACCGCGCTGCGTGCGAGGTCCTTCAAACACAGGCAACCCTTGACCCACTTGCTGTGTGTAGTAATCTTCATAGTGTTTAGAGTGGGGAATGTATTTAAGCTTCGTCATAGCGATCAGTTGAAGTACGGTGAGCGCCGCTGTCTGAAGTGTAGTTTCACAATGACCCTACCATTGATAAATGGAATGCGTTCGCCTGTGTCGTCTCTTATATCTATTTCAATGGTGTCAATGACTTTTTGTTTCAGAGGAATGTAATAAGGGTTGTCATATATTTTTGAAACGATATCTCCATATTTTCCTTCCGCGTTCACGATCCGTAATAAAGGTGCCCTCTTATCACCTACCGTGTTGTACTGGATGATATTAGTATACACGAACATGGAGTGAAATGGATGAATGTCCACAGTGCGAGGGACCGTTTCGAGAACCACAATGCTGTCGTTGACATTGAACCCTAATAATGTCGCTAATCGGCCGTAAAAAGTCAATCTTGCCCCTCCTCGTGTTTTCGTCACAATTTTTTGAATGTATTAATGTACGATATGGTGACTTGTCCGTCGTGATCGATAGGGGGTTTAAAAGCTGATATAAGTTCTTTAGGCGTGGAATAGTAACCCTCTGCGATCGTGTGCCCATGTGGACCCTGTGTTCCAGCGGTACATAACATTAAATTGTCACCTTGGAATACATTAAGCCAACGGTGTGGATAGACAAACTCGGCCATGGCAACTTCCCATTCTCCCGTTACCGTGAGAGGGGAGGGCAAATTTACAAAGAAGTTAGCCAAAGTGTTGTTGGGATGAACATTCATTGAGCTATTGCTTGGGAGCGTCACGTAAAATGCGGCCTCCATGATCCATTCGTTTGCTTGAAATGGCACATGGCTGACGTCCTGGTCGTCTTTATAGAGTGTGCAACTTGGACACCCAGCTATTGAATTTTTCGGGATATCCAACCCATTTCACCAAGTATTCTGGGTTCCCCCGTCGCCTTCTGGTTTTCAGTATTTTCTCAACTTTGTACAGGTCGTCCTTCTGAACTGCATGTTGTAGTTCTTGCTCGTAGAAAGTTCCCTCCAATTGATCTCCCTCATAATCGTTCAACGTGTACACAGGGGGGGTAGCGGGGGATTCTGGCGTTGATGGTAAACAGTTCGGTGGTCCAGTTTGGTAAATAACCCTTACGGAAAGGCCTGGCGGCCATGCTGATGCGAACCGTATCTCCAACCTCGAACTTGAAGACAGTTTTTAGGGGGTTGGAGTCAGGGGTGTACAGACATCGATGCACGTCAGCAAATACCTGTACTCTCGATTGTGTTCTTTGAGCGAGGACATATCTACCAAATCTGCCTGCCATTGGTGATCGATGCCATGCACTTCGACCGTATTTCTTTTAAAATTTCTCCGTATTGGTTTGTGCAATGTGCAGGTCGGCTGTTCCCGCAACCATACAGTTATCTGTTTCTTTGTGACATTGAAGCCGTCTCTTACTGCAGCGCGGTAAACAGCCTCCACACCACCAAAGGCGGCGGGGTGTTTGGGGTCGTAATACACCTTCTTCAGGTATGCCTCCGCCATCGGCAGAATCCGAGTTTGTAATGATCACGGTGCTTTGACAGCAAGCCCATGTGTAACGGATTTTCTTAAGAAAGTGTTGAGGTCCACAGTCGGACTTGGGAGGACAACAGTCCATGGTGAACGAAAACACAAAATGACAAGAAAAGACTCGATACATCTTTTAATATCGAGTCCATTTCGGGGTGGCTTGTTTACGGTTCTCTCTCTTCTTTTTCTTACCTCGAAGGGGAAGGGGTGATAGATGTGTAGCTTCGGCAAACAGTCGAGGTAGACGTACGACTCCTCAGGGTACCTTTTCAGCTCAGCTTTAAATTTAGTAGGATAGTGGGTGACGGGTTCTCGTTCTAACTTGGGTGGTTCTCCTGGTGTTCGCTCTAACTTGGGCTGGTCTTTGGATTTATCACTATTCATTTGCAAGTTCATGGTTAAAGGGCCTTCCTCTGCCGATTTAAAATGGTGTACCTCTGAAGTGTCTGATGATACAGCTTCATTTTCTCTTCGTCTGTGATATCCTGCCTTTCGAGCAGAGTCCTCATGTCTTTGTCCAAACCGTGCACTACACGCGTTGTTGGAGTTTGTTCTAGCAGTCTTGCAGCTTCCAGTTGCGAAAGTGTGTCGTGGGGAACAAGTACCATTTTCTTGGTGTGCTGCATCGTTACTTGAAGAGCAGACCGCCAAGTGCACTCAGAACAGGGGTAAGCAATGCACCCAGGAATCTACCTTTTTGATTACCAATTTATTTCTTCTTCTGGTCGCTACCGGGTAAGTTTTTTGGTGGAGAGGGCTCTGATGTGATGCTTGTATTTTTTTAGTTTTCTTTTGTCAGCGGGTTTCAGACTTACGTTCCCATTGAGGATGTTGAGGGCGCACTCACACACACAAGCGATAAGTTCTTCACTGGCTCCCTGGATCACACCCTGACGCTGTTTGGTATTTCCCTTTGCTAGGACTTGCAGGTACGGAGCATGGTTCCGCACGCGCTTAGACATCTTCAAATGAATGACGTGCTCGGATCCTCACTTCATTTATACCTTCGGGACATACACAATTGGGTTCTTACCCGTAAAATTGTGGGTCCTTAGTCTCATTTCCTCAGATGTTTCGGGTTTTAGATCAATGAAAAGGTAACCGTAGGGGTGTAAAGTGGCATCTCGGTAGGCTTCGACCATGCACTTTGATTTGGTGGGATACATTTGTTTTGCCAGATGGTTTATCTGGGAAGCGTCCCTAGGATTTTTGAAGATCAGGTAATGTGCATTGAGACTAATAGTGCGCATTTCTTTGCCCTGATGCAATAAATTTTGGAGAATCAACACAATGGAAAGATTTCTGTGATGACTGCCCTTGGTAAAAAGCTCCGTAATCCGTTTGCTGTTGCCAGTTTCAGACATGAGATCATCGATCACTATCATATTTTTCCTGGATCGATGTATGTTCGTATAAAAGTCATCTGGAATACCTTCCACAAATTGTATATCACGGACCACGTTTGCCAAATGAGCGTAAGCATGTTGAAACTCTCCGTAGCACCACACGATGTTGTCTGGTGGAGGTTCGATGACCTTTTTATCCGCTGGAACCAACAAACGTTTTACGAACTGGGTTTTGCCTGAGCCGGTTGGTCCTGCTATCACACAAGTGAAGGGATGTTTCATTTGCAGGTTCACAGTATGAAATGAATACAGAGAGGATTTGTAAGTGGTTTAAGTATGACCTAGGTAGGGCTTAGGAAAATAAATAAGTCAGATAAGATACATTGTTTTCTTTCCTTTGTTTTCATAAGAACAGACCAATAATTTATTTCAACTGCAACTCCAAAAGGAATGATAAAATAGAACAAATAAATATATGCACAAAACATGTTTTAAATTACATAAATTTGAGTAGCTTGATTGAGTAGCTTCATTCAACTAAATTTATTTCAGTGTTTAGAAACATGTCCCGTACAAAGTGTTAATTTTATTGATTTATTTGTTATTTGTTATTATTATTATTATTTATTATTATTATTTTTTTTTTTATTATTATTATTTTTTTTTTTGGAAAGGAAAATTAATCATTTGAGATTTTAACCAAGTGGTTGATAAACATTCACCAGGCTCAGTTAACTATCAACTCCAGGTGATGTTTTTTTCTTTCTTGAATATGTCGGTTGAATTGAACTCTTATAAATCAAGAGGAATGGTTGACACACCGTCGCGGGCTACCTTACGTTTGGGATACAGGTAGGAGAATGCAGTTTTCTGCTGCTCGTAGGTGTACATGTTGTTATCATGCATGCGGAAACCTCTGTTTATACCACCATCCCCACGCCGAGTCTCCAACACTCGCATGTACTTCTCTTTCGTGATGTCGTTTGTTCGCTTGTTAAGTCCCTTGCAGCTGATCTTATCGGTGTTACCAAAGCAGTAATACGTCTTGCTGCAGAGAGCGATGATGCCGTCTCCCTCCCACTCAACCTTGAATAAGCCAGGGATGCGTCGATCATAGGCTTTTTGCTCATCTGTAGCATCACGGGGAAACCAGAGGTGTTTCTCCATCGGGTAAATTGCTTGCATTTCCGGTTTTACGATGTCGTCTAGTGTTTCCGCAGAGATGGCGAGGTATGTCGAGTCAGTATCCATTTGACAAAGTTGGAAGTCTGACCGATCAATGAACTTCAACAAAAAGTCGAAGTAAAACTGCAGCATCCTCAGCTTAGCGGATTGGTATACGAAAAATCCTATTTGCAGGGGTAGGTTTAGCCGGATGCTCTTCTTTCATGTCATCGCCGATCGTGTGAAGGGCGCGGAAGTGGGAGTCATTTACCAACCGTGAAGCCCCGGTGTCATCGCAAACTCGGACGTTGGCGTGACGCTCCTAATTCGTCACCGTCTTCCCATAGGCCGAGTTGCCGAGCAGCTTCATGGTATCCGCTATTATAGACTTACACGAATCACTATCCCCAGCCCGTCTGGCATCGCTGACAGCGTTTCCAAAAGCCTCGAAGCACTTGCTGGGGCGATACTTGATGACCTCGTACACATGGTCGAGTATTAAACCATGCTGAAGGTACCATCTCAGAATGGGTGTAGCAAGCATAATTCGGGAGTCAAACATGCTCCCAATCAGGCTTCGATGAGGAGTTTTCATCAGATCCTCTCGTTCGGCAAATTCCCGCAAGTGTTCACCGATGTCATCTCGGCTGATATTAATGTTCTTGAACATAGGCGGTATGTCGCTGAAGTGCTCCTCCAAATGGGCCGGTACCCGAATGTCACATTCTACAAGCCCGAACATCGACTGATCAAGAACGGCCTTTGCTATCTCGTCTTGTGTCATGGTCTTCTGGCGATGATGGGGTAGGCGTACGGACGCTAGGTACGCCGCGCCGGCAGGGCAGGATTCCTCTTTTGTGCTTCATACCAATCACACTCCCACATTTCAATCATGGTAGCGGTGAAAAACAATGGAGGGACCACCCACAATGTTGTTCTTTAGGGTGTAGTACACATCCTTGTTCTTCTCGTCGAAGAGACAAAAATAGACTTCATGTGGGAGCGTCAGGAACATGTACTGTAGAAAAAGCCCTGGCACGGAGATAGCTGATTTGAACATGTCCATTCCCTTGTCTTGGTAAGAAATTGAACATTTTCTGGATGGCCTCGAGAAATGGGACAACGTCGCGGTTGTTGTACCATACCAGAAAATCCCTTATGGTGCTCATCTCAAGGTCTTCCCATATTTGACGACAAGCATGTTAGTCGGTCTGGCTGATGTTTCCGCCCTTAAGTTTACTGTAAAAGTCTCCGTGAGGAGGTAGTTCTGTGGCGTTCAGTTTGTCTAGGTCGTCCATCCACTCGTATGGGAAACACCTTTTTTCTTCACAGCAGTCATAGGCCTTCAAGAATTTGGCGTAGCTGCAGCCGGGTGCCAAGTAGTTCGTAATGTCAAGGAATTTAAGTCTTGTCGTCTTGACGGCCATGTAAGTTCCTGTCCTTTTGATAATGAAGTCGATGGGATCCGTGCGCTGTAACTCTGAGTACAAGTATCGTTTGACGAGGTTGAAATCGTAAGAACCCGAATTGAAGCCAAGAACCGGCAATTCCATCAGAAACCTCTCCAGTTCTTCTTTCAGCTTTTCCAGGTTTTTTTTCTTGTGGGTTGCTTCTTCTGTAGCTTCCGTATCATGGTCGTGTTCTGCTATGGTGTGTCCGTCGTCTTCACTATGAATCAGGTCGTCGATTTCCTGGAACACCCCCTCAAACTTTTCCAGCAGGCATATGTAGACGGACTCACTGATCTGCTGGAGGTAGTCCATCATCAGTAGTATACCAGGTCACTATAGGGCACAGTTGACCTTTGACCTACTGACCTTTGACATACTATCACTATAGGGCACAGTTGACCTCTGACCATCATAATTATAGGGTACAGATAACCTTTGACCTACTGAATTATGAAGTTGAGTGACGTAACGAGTGGTTGTCTGAGACATGTGACATAAAATGGCTGCCGACAAGTAGTGGAGAAGATTAAGATGGCGTCTTATAGTGGAAAGGAGGGAAATAATGTTTTGAAAAGATCGTTTGATGAGTCATCACGCTGCGATGATGGAGGGCAAGTCTAAACATGTGTTTGGTAGGACGTCTGACGTCATCGTTTTGCGAACGGGTACGAGTGTAGGCATGTTTGGACACGTTTGAGAGACGTCATGTTCTAAATTTAGTAAAGCGTATGATTGGATAGTTGAATACAAACGTAAATCGACGGAGTGGCATCGGAGATGTCATGGAGAAAAAAAACAATAAATGGTTATGAGCGAACGACGCTGATAAGGTATTGTTACTGGTGTTAAGCAAGTTTGGACACGTTTGAGAGACGTCATGTTCTAAATTTAGTAAAGCGTATGATTGGATAATTGAATACAAAAGTAAATCGACGGAGTGACATCGGAGATGCCATGGAGAAAAAACACTAAACGCCTATAAAAGAGCGTGAGCTGATAATGTAATTCAAAAGTAAAATCGCCGGAGCGATGTCAGAGAGAAAAAGCACTACGAAATAAAACAAGTTCGAAGAGACATCGGACGCAGACAAGTGTTTAGCGTGTATACGACGTGTGACACGATCAAATGAAAAGGATGACATCTGCATCCCCCGACAGTTAAGGTAAGTGTAGACATTTCTTTTTCTTCTTTTTTCACATATCCAATGGGGGGTTGAAAACAAAAATTAGAAAAGGACCTACCCGAAATAAGGATAAAACACAACAAACCAATGTGACAGTACAGACGTCAAAATATCTCTTTTTGGAATATGTGCGGGGGACCCTGCTCGGAGCCCCCTTGATAGATTGTTCGGTGTTACACCCTACATGTTGAAAAACATAACAGGATGTTTCTGCATCAGATACTGGGCGTAGGCTAGATGGCCCTTTGCGACAGCCTTCCCGAGTGCTCTTACAGCCGATATCACTTTCTTGGATGAATTAAGAGGAATCCCTTCCCAGGCCCGTAGTTCATTGTCGGAATGTATCACCCATCGTAGAGCATCACAATACTCGGGGTGACGGCGCTCGTCTAGAGCCTTATCGAAAGCCATGAATAGAGCCATGATAGTGTTATACTGGAAAGTATGAATACAGTCAGTCGAATGAGAGCTAGAGCAGTTATATGAGTATATGGGGGGTATAATGTAATCTATTGGTATCACTAATAAATAAAATCAATAACAAATAACCATAAACACATGTATACAGATCGTCAGCTGATCAAATATTTTTTTGCTTAGGGTATGAAGGCCACCTATATAAGAAGACCGATTAGCGATAATGAAGAAAGGAACTAAATCTGCACTCGGGGTCACGTGATAACAAGTTCGAGAAACCTTGGTCATACTGAACCGAAAACCTTGATCATACTGACCCGAAAGCTGCGACGTATCACTTGTCAGCTGATCAAATAAGGTTTTGCTTAGGGTATGAAGGCCACCTACTGTATATAAGAAGACCGATTAGCGATAATGAAGACAGATTAATTAATGTACACAAAGTATAGATATGATAAAAAATATAGATGCGGCTGAATTTAAAAGAGATGTCTAAAGATAATATAAATCTGCACTCGGGGTCACATGATAACAAGTTCGAAAATCCTTGGGCATACTGAACCGAAAACCTTGGTCATACTGACCCGAAAGCTGTGACGTATCCGTCTATACAAAGGAGGTGTCAGGATACTTGTTCCTTAATACGAGAAATACGAGAAATACGAGAGGAGAAGCAAGTCGTACAAAAATGTCCCAGCAGATGGACCGAACCATGGAAGAAAACGATATGGTTAATTCGCCCGATCCATCGCCTAGTCAACTAGAACATATACAGGATGTAGCCGACAACCACTTGGGGGTTAATCCATACTACCCTTTTAACAGTCCACCCCCTAGCCCCGCTACATTGCGAGACATACATGAAATGGAAACGTTAGCTTTGGAACAGGTAAATGACACGACAATAAGAAGTGTTTTTGTTAATACGTGTGTGAAGACAAAAAAAATTACAAATAGAAAATAAAAATTATAATAACTATAATAAAAGTAAAAATGTTATTTTTCGTTCTGTTTGTATTGTGATGTAGATGCAGCAAAGAGGGGGAGGTGACGATGGAGAAAAGGGGGAACAAGGAGGCTGTGGTGATAAACGACGTCGTGACAGCGAAGACGAACCGGGGCCTTCGCACCAAAACAAGAGGAGGGACATCGAGCCTGGAGAAGACCAAGAACAGCAGAGGGAGGAAGACATCGCTGGTCCTTCGAGACCGCTTGATGAGGCGTTCCACGTAGAGGATGAAGGTGACAGCGACAGTTCAGACGACCCTCCGTTTATTGAAGCGAGTCAAGACGACGGTTTTGGTGATGTGAACGATATGGACGACAATTCCTACGATTCCCCCCCCCCCCCCAGAGGCTCCCCGGTTGGAAACTATTGGCGATCCTCACGACTACTATAAACTCGTGGCAAGAGAAACCAAGCGTATTAAGAGATTTAATTCACAAGGTGATATATACTCAGTTAGATTTAGGAATATTAAACCAATCAACGGTATCCGTTCTGTGATTAACACGCTCGGAACTGTATTTCAGTCCCTTTTAGATAGGTTATTCAGTGAATTCGATGCCATGGACTTTGTGGCAGTTAGCATTCGATTGCCCGGGTTAGAGGATCCCTTTTGGCTACCCTTTGCGAGGAGAGGTTTGCTTACTGTTAACGATTTGTTACGGAGATTGGAGGCAGTCCTCCAATCGAATACAAACGTCTCGCTCGATGGTAACGCCACTATAACGGTAACAAGGGTGGTAATAGATAGGGGAGGGTCTGGTAGGCGGTTGGATCGCGGGACCATGAATTTAGAAAAAGTGGTTGTCGCGAAAGAAGTGCGTAGTACTGATTAACAATAAAGATGATTTACGGTATGTTGTGCTAGGGCGATCGTGACCGCTAGGGCAAAGGAAGATCAACACGTACAGTATGATAACATAAAGCGAGGGCGTATTGAGCAGACGCAGTTAGCTAAATCACTACACAGGCAGGCGGGTGTACCAGAGGGTCCCTGTGGTTTGGAAGAGCTAAGTAAATTTCAGGATGTTCTTTCAAACGAGGGGTATCAACTGATAGTCCTGTCTGCCTCGCTGTTGAACGGTATGTGGTTTCAAGGAAAAGAAGCCCCTCACAAGTTGTACTTATACTTTTATGACAATCACTATGCTACGATCACGTCGATGAAGGGATTTGTATGTAGATCATATTTCTGTGAGGTATGTTTTAAGGGGTATCAGAACAAGCAGGATCACAAGTGCGAGAACAAATGTCATTGTTGTTTTAAGACCTACCCTGAATGTCCATTTGTTAAGTGGGTACATTGTAATGACTGTAACAGATATTTCATGAGTAGCGGGGGGGGGGGGCGGCGAATCGGATCCCAGGGGGCCCACCTCATGTAAAAGCGGCCCTGTATACAGGGCCGGATTTATAAGGGGGCAAAGGGGGCAATTGCCCCGGGCCCCCCCTGCCAGAGGGCCCCCAGACTAAGGACTTCCTTTATAAAAAAAAATTAATAATTATAAAATTAGTTTTATATTTTTTTCGAAGAAATGCGGTTTATCATTCATTTTAGTTCATTTTTTATTTGTCATGTAATTTAATTTCTATGTCGAGGGGGCCCCTGAACCTGAAGTGCCCCGGGCCCCTCAAGGTCTAAATCCGGCCCTGCCTGCATAGTCCTGCCTGCTGGTGGGCCCGTCAGTCAGTCCCATAAGCATGTGAAAAAAAATTCGCATGTGTTAGGGGGGCCCACTTATTCTGGAACTGGAGCCAGGGGTGCGGCCGGCTGCCCCCCCCCCCCGCTAGCTACGCCACTGTAAAAAACCTCACCAGTGTGGGGACATTTATTGTGGTACTTGCCGGGAATATCAACCGGCGAACCACCTATGTTATATTAGACCTATTCCTAAAGACAAGGCTGTCAGGTTCAGCTTAGAGGACATTGTAGGGGATGACAGGGGAGAAAGGGGAGAGGAGGAAGACTTGAATGAGTTGGTGGTGAGAGAGCGGGAGGAGGCAGAGGGGGTGGAACCATGCGCTGCGGTGGGTGATGATAAGGATGACGGCGAGCTTCAGCGTTTTGTTTTCTATGATTTCGAGTGTAGACAAGACGATGAGATTGGCACTAATCCGTTGGGTCCAGTGTACAAACACGTACCGAATTTCTGCGTTGTACATACTGTGTGTACATTCTGTTTGGACGTCGTACACATTTCTGAACGTATGTCCTGTCGTCACTGTTGTAAAAACGATCGCAACGAACGTATCTTTCAGGGGCCCGACACGCTGCAAAACTTTTGCCAGTGGTTATTTAATGAGCGTGCAAAGGGGGGTGCAACAACATGTATAGCGCATAATTATCAATCATACGACGGTCAGTTTATACTGTCTTACTTGTTTCAGCAGGCCATCACGCCAGAAGTGGTGATGAATGGGGCAAAAATTATGTCTATGAAGGTTGGAAATCTAAAGTTCATCGATTCGCTGAATTTTTTTTCGATGCCTCTGTCTAAGGTTCCGTCCACATTTGGATTGGCCGAGTTGAAGAAGGGTTTTTCCCTCACTTTTTCAACACCAAAGCCAACGCCGCGTACGTAGGGCCAATGCCCGATAATCGTTTCTACGACCCCGACGGTATGTCTACCTCGAAACATGCAGAATTTTTGAAGTGGTACGAGTTAAACAGGGACAAGTGTTTTGATTTTCAGAAGGAAATGCTCGAATACTGTCTGAGCGACGTAGACATTTTGCGTAGGGGATGTTTGAAATTCAGATCCATCTTTTTGACTCAGACGGAAACAGACCCCTTTGCGGCATCTATCACCATTGCTAGCGCGTGTAACGTTGTCTTTCGACGAAATTATCTACAGCCAAAGACCATAGCTATAATACCTGCGCAGGGGTACAGAAAACACGACATGCAGTCAGCGGCGGCCCTCAAATACATTTCTGAAACTGAAACTGAAACAAGAGGCCAGTGGTTGGCCTAAATGGTGTGATACTGATGCCAAAAAAATATCAATACATATCAGAGTACGAGAGACGCGAAGGTATCAGGCTGGACCCCACATGCGTAGAGCGTAACTAGGGGTTGAGGGCCGTAGCAAAGTTAATGCTAAATAGTTTCTGGGGAAAGTTTGGGCAGAGGGAGAATATGTCCAAGACGAGGTATATCGTAGACCCCGAGGAATTCTTTGGTTTGTTTTTGGACGACACCAAAACTATCAATCACGTCAACTTTCTCAGTGACTATGTTGCGCAAGTGCACTGTGGGAGTTCAAGGAACACTTTGCAGTGCCGTTGAGTAACATAAACATACCGGTATGCATCGCGGCGTACACCACAGCGCAGGCAAGACTGAAATTGTATTCTTTTCTCGAACGATTAGGAGAGAGGGTGCTTTACTATGATACGGACAGTATCATTTACGTGTCCCGTGGCGATGCGAGCGAGTACGTACCCCCTCTGGGGCACTACCTAGGCGATCTGACCGACGAGCTAGCTAAAGATTACGGGGAGGGTAGTTACATAACAGAGTTTGCATCGGGTGGGCCCAAGAACTATGGGTACACGGTTTATAGTACAAATAGTAAAATGGGAGTTAGCACATGCAAGGTGAGAGGTATCACCCTTAATTATCGAAACACAGACATCGTTAATTACTCCACCTTGAAGGATTTGGTACGTGTCAACGAACACGATGACGCTGAAGAGGAGGTCGGTGGGGCGGTAACGAACAAAAAACTTATCGTCCACGACCCTCACAAAATTGTGCGAAATCCAGGAGGTGAAGTAATTACGCGTCAGTCCACAAACGATTATAGAGTGGTGTACACTAAGAGAGTGATGGTAGACGATTTTGATACGGTCCCCTACGGTTATTAAACGGTGGGTCAACTTAATACAGCTAGATAGATAGAAATATTCATACCGTAGCGTTGATAACAAATCGAGTTTAGCCCTCGTTAAAGTGTATACATGTAGGTACGATCCCTCACGACTATTAAACAGAGGGTCAACAGATTTGTTTGCATTGTGTTTAGGTATTTGTAAATCGACATAATAAACAGCTTATGAACTGGAACGTGCCAGGGTCAATCCTTTCGTTGTCACATACATACATTGTTTTAATGGACGTATTAAACAAAGTCCATCTTTATTTATACCCATTATTTTGTTATTTGCACTCGCGTGTATTGTATCTAAAAGGGGGACCTTATATTAGGTATCCTACCTACGTATACCTTTATGTATGTTATACATTAAATATTATTAATTATACATATATATTTAGTTTTTAATTATTGATTGTTTAAAGTTGTATAAATTTGACTGTGTAACCTTTAATATAACCAGTGTGTCATATAATGAAGTAAATAATTTTTTAGTCAGTATAAATACAGCAGATTGTAATCGCCGTAAACTACGAATATGTGGAAGAATGACATACTATTATAAAAAATAAAGAACGACGAATGAAGATAATATAATAAATAAAATAAATAAATAAACAGAATGAATTTAGTCACCCGTGTTTTGTCTTTCTCCGAGTGAATAAAATAAGGTGTTCTGTCGAACAAGGTTCAGTTTATAAGATGAACGGGGGCATGAAACATCCATTTACTTGAATAATATCGGGTCCAAAGGGTAGTGGAAAACTCAACTTAGTAAACGCTTATTAACTCCCGGGGTTGAACCTAACGTAATAGACCCACCTCCCGAAAATATCATCTGGTGCTATGGGGAATATCAAGGAGTCTATGATCAAATGGCAAGCGTGGTGCCTCATGTATCTTTTGTGGAAGGTTTTCCTGAAGACCTTCTTGTATCGCTGGATACCACCAAGAGAAACTTGGTTGTGATTGACGATCTCATGCACGAAACGGGGAACAGTAAAAAAAAGTGTCAGAATTATTTACCAAAGGCAGTCATCATAGGAATCTCTCCGTCGTCCTCATCCTGCAGAATCTCTTTCATCAGGGTAAAGAGATGCGAACGATAAGTCTGAATACTCATTACATGATCCTCTTCAAAAACCCAAGGGATGCGTCGCAAATCTCCCACCTGGCCAAACAGATGTATCCCCAAACAAATCCAAATACATGGTCGAGGCGTACAAAGACGCCACGGCCCCACCCTACGGTTACCTCTTTGTTGACCTCAAACCCGACACGTCTGAAGACATTAGACTCTTAACAAACATCTTCCCCGACGAGTACACCACCGTGTACGTCCCTAAAGTATAAATAAAGGGGGCGCTATATACTATATTTCATTTGAAGATGTCGAAGAAGGTGAGGAACAACGTGCCTTACCTTCAGGTCTTGGCCAGGGGAACGACTAAGCAACGACGGGGTGTACTACAGGGAGCCAAGAAAGAACTCATTACATGTCTATGCGAGTGCGCCCTCAATGTCCTGAACGGTAACATTTCCCTGAGGCCTCACGAAAAGAGAAAATTACAAAAACACAAATACCATCTGCGAGTCCTTATAGCGATAAGAAAGTGGGAGTAAATAAAAAGAAAAAGACTCTTCTTCAAAAAGGGAGGGTTCCTAGGTGCTCTTCTTACCCCTATATTAAGCGCGCTGGGGGGCTTGTTGTTCAAGTAACATCATGCAGTACGCAAAAAAGATGGTCATGGTCCCTCAGGAGACACTGTCCCAACTGCAGGCGGCCAGACGCTTGGAACAGACACCAACGACACGCGTCGTGCACGGTTTAGATTCGGACTTGAGACAATTGTTAGACAGGCAAGACCTGCAGGACGATGAGAAACTCAAGCTGTATCAACAGGCGCTGTCTCGGTACATGACGTTGAACAGAAAGAGAATGGCTCCCCTAACCATGAACCTAGTCGCCAGAGACGACGACTCCTATGGACCACCCACGCTGAAAAAAAGAGGAAACCGAGGCCGAGGCCGGGCTGGGCCCTCCCACTCTCGTGAAGGAGTCACAAGAACCGCAGAAACCCCTCCAGCTGAAGTTAAATCTTAATGAGGAGAGGGAACATTACGGTTTGCCCGCCCTGTTTGCCGAAGCTACCCATCTCCCAGACGAATACTTACCCCAAGAAAAGAAGAAGAAAAAGACCAAAGGAGAACCGAAAGCTCAAACTTCCGTCAAGTGGACGCCTTATTAAGCCTCATCCCTAGATCCCTCGATCATTTTACGACTTACCTTTATCATGGCGAGTTGTCCTTCCCCCCAAGTTGTCAACCTTGCATTCGATCACGCGTTGAAGAAAGTAAGGTGCATGTGGGTGTGCTGTCGTAGCACCCTCGTTATCGAAAATTCGGACATTACCGATGGACGGGAAGAACTTTCTGAAGGTGTACTACGACCCCCGACACCCCGCCGCCTTTGGGGGTGTGGAGGCTGTTTACCGTGCGGCCGTAAAAGACGGTGTCAACGTCAGTCGGAAACGGATCAAGGAGTGGTTGAGTAAACAATCGACCTATACGCTTCACAGACCCGTACACAGGCGTTTCAAAAGGAATAGGGTCGTGGTCCTGGGGATTGACGAACAGTGGCAGGCGGATCTAGTGGATGTGTCCTCGCTCGCCTCGCACAACGGCGGATACAAATTCTTACTGACGTGTATCGACGTCTTCTCAAAGTTTGCTTGGGCGGTACCCCTGAAGGACAAGAAAGGATCTTCACTCGTCGCCGCCCTAGAACTGATATTAAAAAGCGGCCGTACACCCCGTAGGCTACAGACGGACAAGGGTACCGAATTTACAAATCGACTGGTACAATCGTTTCTTAAAAAACATGACATTTATTTCTTCACCACCTTCAATGAAACCAAGGCCAGCGTCGTGGAGCGGTTTAACAGAACCCTTAAGACAAAGATGTGGAAGTATTTCACGTCCAACAACACGTACGACTACAGAGATGTTTTACCCGACCTGCTCAAAGGTTACAACGCCGCGTTTCACAGGAGTATCAAGAGGGCGCCCTCTTCAGTTACCATCTACAATACCGAGGCCGTTAGACGCTCATTGTATGGCTCCGACGTCCTACCCCCTCCTAAGACTTTCAAATTTGCGGTGGGGGACAAGGTGCGCATCAGTATGACTGCCATGCCCTTCCGCAAGGGGTATCTCCCCAACTGGACTACTGAACTATTTACCGTCAGCGCTCGTCTTCTTCGCTACCCTCCCGTGTATAAATTGAAAGACTACGACGGCGAACAATTGCAGGGGACGTTCTACGAACAGGAACTGCAGCGAGCGATCAAAACCGACGACTTGTACCAAATAGAAAAGGTACTCCGGACTAGAAAAAGGCGTGGCAAGACAGAGTATTTCGTCAAGTGGTTCGGTTACCCCGACAAGTTCAACAGCTGGGTGACTAGGCTACATAAATTATAAATGGGCATGGAGACGTCGTCCCCCAGTCACATGACACCCTAGCTCGTCACCATGGAGGACTCGTTTTACGTCACACTCCCCAGTAACAGTTCTCTTGACGCACATCCAGACAATACCCTCAATCATTTTTTCGTCGCGCTACCGTCTGCGTTCACGTTGGAAGGAAAATGGGAAGTTGCTCTGGTAGAATTTTCATACCCTCACCGTTGGTTTAACGTCGTCGACGGTGAAAACAGAATATTATGTTCAGCCGAGTCGGCTGGTGCGGTTCACCAACACACAGTGCCCGAGGGGTTTTATCCTACGCCCGAGGACCTACTGGCTAGCATAACACCACCCATAGAGCACGATGAACTCGTGAGAATAACATACAACAGGTTCATCCAAAAGATTGTGATCAAAACTGACGAGAACGTCCGTATAAAGTTACTAGACGGGTTGGCCACTCTGTTTGGCTTTAACGAAAAAGTTAACATCACGGGTCTCAAAAAGGCTCCCCTGCACGTGGACTTGCACCCGTTCCACGCCATGTTTGTTTACACAAACATCATAGAGTATGGCACCGTGGACCATACGAGGGCTCCCTTGCTGAGGACCGTTAATGTGGAAGGAAAGCACGGAGACGTCATCACCAAGACGTACGACAGCCCCCATTACTCCCCTCTGAAACAGACACTGGTGGACACGATCGAGATTGATATAAGGGACGACACGGGCCGCCCCATCCCATTCATTACCGGGAAGGTGATAGTGAAACTACACTTTAGAAAACGTCGCTCACGGCACTTTAATTGATCGTCACGATGAGGGGTCGTTTCATTCCACATCATAAACATTACGAGGACTACTACATCAGACAGGTCGGGCGAGGCCTCCCCGTTTTTGAAGGGGCACGCTCGCAGAGGGGTTCGGGGCTGGGTAATATATTTGGTGGACTCTTCAGATCCGCCCTGCCCCTTTTGAAACAAGGCGTCCAAGCCATAGGACGACAGGCCCTCAACACGGGTGTAGGAATCGCCAGAGACGCTCTCGAAGGAAAGGATGTAAAGATGGCGGCTAAAAGTAGACTTCGACATGCAGGCCAAAGATTAACGCAACAGGCCCTGGCCGGTCTGGATGCAAAGATGGACGGTGGATCTCGCCGTCGACCCGGTATAAAAAGAAAGGCATCTGGCAGACGCGTCACTTCCTCTTCCAGCAAGCGCGCGAAACGATCTCTGGACATCTTCGATTAGTCCTCTCTGTACCGAACACGCCACCACCAGCGACACTATTGCCCGTATTCTAAGACATCACTCAACGTCATCCTCCACTCACACTCCAGTGAGGAGGACTCAAGTGTAACTCAAGGAAAAGGAGAAGGTCTACCTCGCCCTCATTGAGGTATACCTCAACCTTACGGGAATAATGACATTTTGTTATTCAAAGACATTCCTCAAGTTGCAATTGATTGAGGTCAGCCTGCACTGTTATGACTTGTGCTGGCTATTGAACAACAAGTTATAAAAATGTTAATGTGGAATCTACATCACACAGGTCCAACCTTTCATTATCCAAAATCACATAACCATGAATGAACAATGACAGGTCAGACCAATTGCCTTGGTAGCACCGGCCCTGTTATACATTGCACATTCAAAAAGATCTAGGTCGGCCTGGTCGTTCTCTGTGTACCCACTACCAGTGTAGGAACCATGTCAAACAGGCAGTACTTCTCGGAGCTTGAGAAGTCAATACTTATCGAACTGGTTGATAAATATAAAGAAACATTGGAAAGCAAAAAAAATGATTACAAATGTATAAAAGCCAAGAGTGAAGCATGGATAAAAGTGGCTGACAATTTCAATTCTCAACATGGGGTTGTGAAACGGGATGTCAAAAAGTTGAAAAAGTGTTGGGACAACATCAAAAGTCGTGCTAAAAAGGTTCTGGGAAAGGACGCAAGAGAAACCAAATTGACTGGTGGCGGTAAGAAGGACACTGAGCCTGATGAACAAGCCCAAGCTATTGCATCAATTATACCAGCTCAAATCCAAAGCCTGGAAAACGAATTTGATGATGACGGCGATAATCACACCGAAAAAGGTAGGTTCCTTTTTTTTAATAGAAGTCTGAAGAGTAAAGTAAGCATGCAATGGTATTGTGAAACATGACATTCCCCCAAACAATTTTAAAACGAGGAACATTTTCTTAATCATTTTTTTAATTGCTGCACTAATTGATCAACTAATTAAATACAGATGGCAACATTTTCTTGCTTTGCAGATAAAGTTCGTCATGATACAGACACCGATACTGATGTGTCAAATGCTGTGGTTATCCCGAAAAAGTCTGTCCGAGGAAAGTCTACAGTGAAAGCTGCTGTTATGGCACGTACATCGACGATGTCGGAGGCACAATCGACAGTTCTGAAAATGCAAGCAGAGCAACATGTTTTGGAATTGGAAATGTTAAGGAAGAAATCCGAAAACATGAATGAAGAACACAAACGAAAACTAGAGGTTCTTGACCTGCAGCACAAATACTGGTCAGCCAAGATTGCTAAGATTAATGAAACACCTTAACCCATTGGACGCTTATGGAAGCATAATTGTGTCATTTTCGCCTTATCCCCAGATAAGGCGCGTTAACCTATAGGATAACGCTGCCTTATCTGGGGTTTACGTTTGTAAACCCCAGATAAGGCCAGCGTTATCCTAGGTTAACGCGCCTTATATGGGGATAAGGCGAAAATGACACAATTATGCTTCCATAGACGCTGCAGACGAAAGCACAGTAGTGGCAACGACCACAGATAGTTTAATTTTCAAGAGTATTGTGTAATTGTGTCAATTTATGTTAAGGACGGCTAATCATGTGTATGATTAAAAATGTAAACATACCTTCATTCTAATCAGTGAAATGTTGTTGAATCATTGCATGTCGGGTTGCATTCCCCAGACCCATGACTGGGTGGTGCAATGCCTCATCGTCATCCTCATCATCAGTTTCAGATTCCTCCTCATCAGGAATTGGGTCCTTGCGTCCCCTCACGAAGTTATACAGCACAGCTGTGGCTACAATGATCGTCAATGTCGTTGATAATTTTGTGCGCAAAGACATCTTCAAACATGGGAACATCCGTTTTAATACACCAAATGTCCTTTCAACTGTGTTTCTCGTACGGATATGTGCAACGTTGTATCTCCGTTCCGGATGAGTACGAGGAGCAAGCAGAGGGGTCAGCAAATATGGACGACAAGCATAACCAGAATCTCCTAGTAGTAATCCATTAATTTGTCCATGTTCAAACTGCGCACACAGTCTACTGTTGTCAAAAATTCTAGAGTCGTGAACACTCCCTGGCCATCTAGCAACAATGTTTTGAATTTCCAAATTTGGGCCACACACTCCCTGCACATTAATAGAAAAGTAACCCTTTCTGTTCCTGAAAAGTTCACCATTAGCCCCTCCAGGACAAGGGATTTGTACATGGGTACAATCAATTGCACCCACAACTCCCGGAATCCGGCCGATCCTCCAAAAATCCACCTTCACCTGCTGGAGCATGACACCCTCAGGAAATGTAATGTATCTGTTTTTTAATCGCGCAATTGTTGTAGAAACCTTCTTGATTATCCTGCTTGCTGATGATTGTGAAATTCCACACAAATCACCACACGCTAACTGAAATGACCCTGTAGCATAAAAGCGCAATGTCAACATCAGCTGCAAGTCTACTGGAATAGGTCTCCCACGGTTATTGTGTGGTAGCAAATTCGGCCTTATGATATCCAACAACTCATAAAACGCATCCTTGGTCAAACGGTATCTTTGTCGGAACTCCTCCTCATCATACACATTGTAGTCAAAATTAGGAATCCTCCTAGGCCGTCTCCCAAATCCTTGTAAAATGTCTACATCTTCATGTCTTTGTAACCACAGAAACGCCATGTTTAGACTGACTGAGGAAGACTCAAGGCAGGTATTGCCCTTCCTCAAGCTTTACTCACAGAGGAACACTTACTCGAGGAAGAGGGAGGTCTTTGAAATGGAAAATAGGTGAAGTCGACCTCGCACTCAGTGAGTAGCACCTTCTCCTCAATGAGTATGAGGTGGTCCTTAGTGAGGATGAGGAGTTCCTCAGTGAGTGTGAGTCGAGGAACGTCTTAGAATACGGGCCTATGTCTTTGTTACACGACCACTCCTGTGAGTGCACCAAGACCGAACTTGATCTGTTTTCTCTTCCCCCTACCCAGACTAGTATCGAGAAGAGTCAATGGGTTGAGTATCACCCCATTGCCAACATTTCCGATGGAGGACCCATCGAGTTTTCGATCTCGGGGTCCAGCGAAGAGTACATGGATCTCGCCCTAACGCAGTTGTACGTCAGGGTAAAAGTTGTCAACGCCAACGGTACGGATTTAGCTGACGATGCTATGGTCGCCCCCGTAAATTTGTTTCTGCACTCACTCTTCAATCAGGTCGACGTGACATTGAACGAACGCCTGATTTCGTCCTCTACGCCCACCTACCCTTACCAAGCCATGATCGAGTCTCTCTTGAGTTATGGCAGAGATGCCAAAGCATCCCATTTAACGTCTTCGGTGTATTACAAAGACACGGCAGGCAAGATGGATGACCTTACCTTTGATGAAAACGATGCTTCGGGTAATGGAGGTATGAGAAAGAGACAGCAGCTCATCAAAGGCAGCCGCGTGGTGGACATGATTGGTCCCATCCTCGGCGATATCTTCTTCCAAGACAGACACATGTTGAACGGGGTGGATCTCAAGCTAAAATTCATACGTAGCAGTGACTCTTTCTGTCTCATGGCTGCCGGTGCCAACCCCGGTTTCAAAATTTATTTTTTGAGCGCATCGGTGTTTGTCCGTAAGGTGAAAGTGAGTCCCGCCGAGTAGTATGTCAGATGGGGGTCCTGGCGCACCTACTAAAAATGATTTTCAAAAATCGTTTTTTAAAGGGACTTTCCCTAAATGGGGCGGGTCGTGACGTCATGAAAGTATTGATGACGTCACGCAGATAGATTTCGATGTTACCGCCGGTTTTACGCGGTATTACCGCCGGTTTTAAAAAAACGATACTTATAAAAGTGAGATAAGAAAAAATGAAAAAACTAAAATATATTATCTCGTTTAATAATAAAGATGACGACGAAATATTTATCGAAATACACATTGCCAGAATTGAAAGAGTTTGCGCGAGAACACATTGGTCGAATAATTCTTGTGCAAAACAACAAGAATAAAATAAACAAACGCAGTTATTACAACGCGGTGAAAAAATATTTAAAACGACAAAAGCAAAAGCCATTATATAAATTAAATTTAGTTGAATTGAGAGAGCGTATAGCGGTTGAAAATATAAATATTCTTAAACACGGCTCTGGGAAAAAAGCGCGGTTGATAAAAAAAGACTACATCGCCGCTATTAAAAGGTTTCACAACCGAGAAGAAGAGTTGAGATTTAAACCTCCTATTAGCGGTGGAAAATATTTGCGCGAACGAATAATGATCGTTCCGCTGAATCATAGCAAAGAAAAAGATTTAAATATATTTTGGCGAGCGGTAAAACTAAAGATTATCGCCAAGTTGACTTTAGACTTGAAAGATTTTAAATCATTCAAGTTTATGATATTTATACGAGTTAAATTACATAAAGAAAAATTAGACGGCGCGGTTGATTTTGCCGAGCCAAATTTTCATAATAATAAGCAAATTGTTTTATTGAATTTAGATAATATCGAAAATATACTCGATACTGTTTCTTCACAAATTCAAGAGGCTTTAGAAAAATGGACTCAAAAGGGCAGCGGATGGGAAATAGACAGAATTATTGATATGAATTTCACTATCGCGAAATATCGGCCTCTGAAAGGTGGTAGTTATATCGAACTATGCGACTATATAAAAAATAAAAAAGCGTGCATCAACGTTAAAAACAAAGACGACGATTGTTTGCGGTGGGCACTACGTAGCGCTCTTTTCCCCGCGAAAAAGGATGGTGATAGAACGAGTAAATACCCGATTGAAGACGGTTTAAATTTTAATAATATCGACGCACCTACACCGATTAATCAAATTAAGCGAGTAGAGAAACAAAACAATATAGCGATAAACGTTTTTGGTTGTGAAGGAAAATCGATACTAGTTTATGAGCGAAGAGTAACAAACAAGAAAATGGTGTTAGATCTCACTACGTTTGTATAAAAGATGTGAATAAATTACTTTACGATCAAACGAATCACAAAGAACGTAAACATTTTTGTTTGAGATGTTTACAGGGTTTTTCAGCAAAAACGTATCTCGAAAATCACGTAAAAATGTGCGAGGGAATTAACGACAGACCGACGACAGTCGTGATGCCGGAAAAGGGTAAAAACGATACGGTTAAATTTATAAATTTTCATAAAAAGATGCGAGTTCCTTTCGTAATATACGCCGACTTTGAAAGTATTATTAAAAATGTTGTAGATGTAAACTCTACGAGTACTACGAGACTACAAGAACACGTCGTTTGCGGTTATTCGTACGTTGTCGTTCGTTGCGACGGTGAAAGCAGTTTTCCCGTTACGTACAGAGGAGAAGATGCGGCTGAACACTTTTTAATTGAATTAGAAAAAGAAGAAGAAAAGATTAATATGGTATTTAAAAATCCTCAAAAATTAAACATGACTAAAGAAGATGTAGAAGATTACAACTCTGCTCGCGAGTGTTGGATATGCGAAAAGACATTTTTTAGAGACGCTGACGAAAAGGTGGTAAGAGATCATTGTCACATTACCGGAAAGTATAGAGGCGCGGCGCATAATTATTGTAATTTAAAACTAAGTTTAAAACCAAACAGAACTTTTATTCCGGTCGTATTTCATAATTTGCGAGGCTACGATTCTCATCTCATTATGCAGGCCGCGGGTCGCAGCGAGGGAAATCTAACGTGCATTCCAAACAATATCGAAAAGTATATTTCTTTTTCAATCAGGCAACTACGATTTATAGACAGCGCTCAATTTTTACTAGCTTCGTTAGATAAACTCGTAAAATCAAACGATTCTTTTCCGATTACAACTAAACTCGAACCCTCCTTCGAAAAATTTAATCTGTTAAAAAGCAAGGGTATTTATCCTTACGAGTACATGGACTCTTTCGAGCGTTTTAAAGAAAAACAGCTTCCTCTTATGGAATCTTTTTATAGTAGTTTAAACAACCAACACATTACCACTTCTCAATACGAGCACGCGAAAAACGTTTACAACGTGTTTGATTGTAAAAACTTGGGAGACTATCACGATTTATACGTGCGTACCGATACTTGTTTATTGGCGGACGTATTTGAAAATTTTCGCGCTACTTGTATACGAGAGTATGGTTTAGATCCGGCTAATTATTATACTAGTCCGGGTCTGAGTTGGGACGCATTATTGAAACATTCGAAACAAACTTTAGAATTGCTTACGGACGTTGACATGCATTTATTTATCGAGAGGAGGAACGTGCATGGTAAGTAAACGATACGCTAAAGCGAATAATGTTTACTTGGACGACTACGACGAAAATATTCCATCGAGTTACATTACGTATTTAGACGCGAATAATTTATATGGCTACGCGATGAGTCAACCTTTACCGACGGGTAATTTTAAATGGATGACGAGTAAACGAGTAAACAAACTCAAGAGCGAGGGACTTAAATCGAACAAAGGATGTATTTTAGAAGTTGATTTAGAATATCCAACTATTTTACACGATTCTCAGGACGCGTTTCCACTCGCGCCAGAGTCGTTAATAACGCCGAAAGAATGGATGAGCGACTATCAAAAGAATTTACTAAACGACAAACCGGCCCCAAATGTTACGAAACTGGTTCCAAATTTATACGATAAAAAAAACTACGTGCTTCATTATCGTAATTTACGATTGTATTTACAACTCGGTATGAAACTGACTAAAATTCATCGCGTATTAGAATTTGACATAGCACGTTGGATGAAATCGTACATCGATAAAAACACTCAACTTAGAAAACTCGCGACGAGTGATTTTGAAAAAGACTTGTTTAAACTCATGAACAATTCAGTTTTTGGAAAAACGATGGAAAATGTACGAAAACGCGTCAACGTAAATTTGAAGCGGTTAAACGATGAAACAGCGGAAAATCAAATTAAAAGTCTCATCGCGAAACCAAATTTTGCAGAGGCGAGGATTTTCGATAACGAACTAGTAGCGATTCACATGCACAAAACAAAACTCGTTCTCAACCGCCCAGTTTACGTAGGAATGAGCGTACTGGATTTATCTAAACATTTAATGTATGATTTTTATTACAATCAATTAAAGAAAAAATACGGTGAAAGGTGTGAGTTGGTATACACGGATACAGACAGCTTGTTGTTGGAAATTAAAACTAAAGATGTTTATAAAGATATGAAAAAAGACAAAGATTTATACGATTTTAGTAATTATAACGAGCAACATTTTCTATTCGATGAAACGAACAAAAAGGTGATCGGTAAAATGAAAGACGAGACCGCGGGAACTCTAATTTCTGAAGTTGTTTGTTTAAGGCCCAAAATGTATTCGATACTTTTATCGAACGAAAAACAAATAAGAAAAGCTAAAGGAGTTAAAAAACAAGTTTTAGAACAATATATTAAACACGACCGTTATAAACAAGTTTTATCGTTGAAAAATACTCTACATCACTCTATGAATTTTATCAGGCATGAAAAACATCGACTATATACGACTCGAATAAATAAAATATCGCTATCACCTTTAGATACAAAGAGACACATTTTAGAAAACGGAATAGATACTCACGCTTACGGTCATTACAGTCTTAACGTTTAACGCGCAACAATTACAACTATTGTGTGAGATCACGATTACAATTACGATCGTTTAACAATAGGCGGATTTTCTGTATCTCTAGGAATAATTTGTAATTCTTCTTTTACAAAACTACGAGCGGGACCCGCGTCTAAATAATACAAAATAGGTTCATTAGCAGCTTTTATCGTTTTAGATATTCTATATACCGTTATACTCCATATAGGATCTGTGGCGCGGCGTCTCGTATCTTTTTCAGCTTCACCGGGTGCGTATAAATATCGAACTAAACTGTTGTTTGGGATTCTTTTTTCATTCTTTACAACAGCTGGTGAGGCCGGATTTTGCTCGACGTTATCTAATTTAATCGCGTCTTTAGGTTTCGAGTTAATTAGTCGCGTCGTCTCGTTGTTTAACGCTTTTACGACTAGAGGTAATCTTTTAACCCATTCTCTGTTTCTCGTATCGGTCGCTATTTCTTGCGCGTATTGATGCGAAAATAATCTTTCACTCAAAGTTCTATTAAATCGCTCCACCATACCCTGTGCTCTGTGATTACCAGCCTCACTTCTTTGTATTACAACATTATGTTTACTCATTAATACATTAACGCTGCTCATAAATTCTTTTCCAGGATCGACTTTTATAATTTTAGGCCAAGACAATAACGAACGTTTATAAATTTTCTCAAACGCGCTACCAACTTGCGTAGCCGTTTTATCGGTTAACGGTTGCGCTTCTTTAAATCTACTGGCTTCATCTACGACGGTTAACGAGTATTTGTACGTCTTTCTTTGACTTTTACCACTACCAACCGTATCGTGCGGAAGAAACAGTAAATCTGCTTGATGAACCTCATTCGGTTTTCCAAACGTACTATTTGATGAAGTTGGTCTTGGAATATATTTAGGATATGGTAAATAAATTTGCCACAGCGCTTGCTTTTTTATCCACCGTCTAACTGTTTTTACATTTACTTTAGTTTCTTTAGATAATTTATTAATTGCATCTAGACCTTTGTAATATCCTCGCGGACTGTAATAAGCGTTTGAAAGTTTTAGCTCATTCATTTTAATGTTGTACAATATTTTTTATTCATTAGGATTTTTAGGCATGAGCGAATCTGGTAAAATTCCTTGTTTAACTAACGCCATTTGAGTTCCACCGGCTAATGCGACCGTCACGGTGAGTTTTAACCCGTCTTTTATACTAAACTTTCCCAAGTTGGCTGGTTCTACGCTTAATACTTTTTTACCGATCATGCTGTATAAAACTATAAAAACTCCAAAAACGACGCTTTTGTAAAGCGAATCGGCGATTGTTTTCGGCTCTATTGTTGGCATTGAAGACATATTTATAACTGTAAATATAATATTTTTAAAAAAACTTTTATTCCATTTCAAAAACAATGAGTTCTCTCGTGGTGGGCGGTGAAACGCTAGCGAGTTCGTTTTTAAATGTTGGTTCTCTAACTAGTTTAACGGGTTCTCTAGCGAGTTTAACGAGTGTTGGTTCTGAGGTCTGTCTAAACAAGAAATAAGCGATACCTCCAATAGCTAAACCAATAGCTATATAATAGTAGTAACTCGTTCCATCGCTCGTCGAGTTGTTTTCTTTATTAGTTTCGCTATCGCGAGACGTTTTAACGCTTTTCGAGGGTTTAGCGAGTTGTAGTTTTTTCTTTTTGTTAATTTCGGCTAGTCTTTTTCCAGCTGCAACTCTGTTTGGGTTTTTTTCTTTTTTAGTCGCTGGTTGGGTTACGGTCAGTTTCACAGTCTGTGAAGCTTGAGGTTCTGGTTGCGCAATCTCTTCCATCGCTTTTATTATCTACGCAAGATTCTTCTTTTCTTTTTAAATGTTTTGCCGTAATTAGCGAAGCGCTGAGAGGCGCGATAAACATACCGTACTTGTAATATATTTCACACGCTACGGAACTAAGCATGCTCGAAATGAACGGATCTTTTTCTAAATCTGAAATTAATTTACCTTCATCATCAATTTGAAATTTATGACCGTACAAATCTATACGATTTAAACTTAATCCTAATAGTTTGGCGTATAGCGTTATAATGGCGCTACCTAAAGACTGAGTAATATCGCGGCCTAATTTAGTTTCGTATTGCGTGTGTAGCGCGTCTCGCTCTTCGGTAGACAAAGCTTCAATATCGCTAACGCTTAGTTCTTTTCCAAAAAACTTTTTCGAATCTCCTCCCACTACAACCGATAAAAGACGTATTTTTTGTTTCAACGACGTATCATCGTTAGTATTGTTATCGTCCGCGAGTGTCGCCCGTGGATTTTCGTTTAATAGTTTATGTACTTCTTCCATTTATTATACGTATTTATAGAATAATCGGTTAAATTTATAAAAAAATATAGAAACCAATAATTAATTTTAGATAACCCATCGACGTTTAAAAGTTCGTTAAGATTAAACGTTAGATCTTTTACTTGTTCAGCGGATATACTCGTAAATATACCTTTTACTTTTTCAGTATTCTCGTTTAAAACTAGTGCTAACTCTTTTCTTTCATTTTCAGTATTGAGAAGTTGGTTAAGATTATATATAAAATCATTTACTCGTTCGGCGGATATGTTCGTAAGTATAACTTGCACTCGTTCAACATTCATATTTATAAATAGATTTTATAATGTTTATTAAAAATACGAAACAACGACTTGTGGGGTAATTGCTCTCGACCTATGGGTAATTGCTCTCGACCTATGAGTAACCTATGAGCAATTGCTCTCGACCTATGAGTAACCTATGAGCAATTGCTCTCGACCTATGAGTAACCTATGAGCAATTGCTCTCGACCTATGAGTAACCTATGAGCAATTGCTCTCAACCTATGAGCAACCTGTGGGTAATTGCTCTCGACCTATGAGCAATTGCTCTCAACCTATGAGCAACCTGTGGGTAATTGCTCTCGACCTGTGGGTAATTGCTAAACAACCTATGATTCCTAGGGGTAATTGCTCAACGACCTAGTCGCGTATTTCATAACCGGTAGGTTGATCTGTTTTTAAAATCAATTTGCGATGTTTAACTTGTTTTAATTTTTCATGAATTTCCATTCTCAACTCTTTCGTAGGTACAACATCATTTTCTCTAAGACAATTCTCGTACGAGTCTCTATCTTTACAATAAAATAAACACACCCATTTGAGTTGTTCTCTAAAATCTTTCAATACGCTATTATATTTTTGCGAAAGAATCCAACAGCTGTGTTTAACGTGTGTACCGCTAAAAGCCAATTCTGTAATCATACATTTATTGTTCTCGTCGTATTTTTTATAATGCAACTGTTTATTAGCGCTGCAATCGTCTATGATAAACAACGTTTCCTCAGTTTTGAAAGCGTCGCTATAAATTTGTATAGCCCTATTCAGCGAAATGTCGTTTAAATCGTTAACGTGAACGTTATCGTCTTTTAGAACCCATTTTCTATTTTTGTACGTATCGTTGTAGAAGATGGTGGGGCATAATATAACGATATTTTTTAAATATTTAAAATATTCATTTTCTAATAAATTTAAAACAAATTCAGTTTTTCCGCAACCCGTTTGTCCGCAAATTAATGAGGCGTGTGGATATTTAGGCAACATTTTCTTTTATAATACTCGCTAATTTTAATAATCTACAGATTCAAAACGCCCGTTTCTTATATTTAGTTGCGCGTCCATGATAATAAAAGTATACATGTTTAGTTCGCCCGCAGCTTCCGCTTCTTTTTCAATTTGAATAGTAATTCCTTCGGATAAGTTTTGTACTCGTCTTCCGCTTCCGTGTAATTTATTATCGGTGGTAGTTCTTAAATCTAGGAATAGGCCATATCGATTTAGTAGATAACTCGATGGTTTGACGTTACTCAAATTTAGAGCTTGTACGACTTGTATAGCGTGTTGCTTGTTTGAATCGCCAAAATATTTTGAAATTTCTTCCCAATGTTGATACCTTTTCATTCCGTGCGCGTAGAGTTGATTGGGAACGCCTTCGATCGTGATCGAAACTTGGTCGATTTTTGGATTATAAAATGTATTGCTTTCTTGTACGCTTGGTTCTCTGAATAAAAACAATATTCCTTTCATACTTTTTGCGGGAGTATTTATATTTATATTCCACGTCGTATCGCGTTTGTTTAACGGGGTCACGCTCTGCCTCAGTACGCGATCAAACAATATGCTCAACCGAGAGGTATATTGATTTTTAATCGTTCTAGCGAGTTCCGGCATATGAACGACTTCATATTCTAAAGAAATTCCGCTTATGACATATTTGGCATTATCGTCGGTGCTTTTAATCACGTTACTGAATTTATTAAACACGAGTTCGTAAGTCAATCGATCTCCTATACCCGACTGATAGTAAGGTTGATGATCGGTTAACAATTCAAAATCTAGCGGAATGTAATACCTATTTTTATACGTATCCGCGATGGCTTTATCTTTTCCTCCATTGCCCGCGGGAACTTTATCGCTAGCGTCTATTCTCATTTTAGTTACGTTTTCAGTTTCGATTCCTTGATACACTAAATTTTCGCGTTGGGATGTGGTTAACCATTCGTCTTTGTAACAATTGAATATATCCGCGTCGTCCAATGAAAATATTTCATTTCCTTCCATTTTAATAATTATATGTTTTACTATCGCTCTACCAATGTTTTGTACTAACGTTCTATTTTCATCATCTGAGCTAACGAGCTCTATGTTAAAAGCTAATCGAGTTGTATTGGGGACAATAACGTCATTCATTCCCAAGTTTGGAAAACGAACCGTCAACAATTGATTTTCGGTAATGGTACTTGGGTTGTTTGTAATGACAACTTTTTGACGCATACCTTTTACGCCTCTAGGTTCTCGTAATCTTCTGTATGGGTCTAACACATCTCCGTACGTATTACTCATGATTTATAATTTGTAAATATAAAATATAATAATTTTTTTTATTTTATAAAAGAAAAAACCGTATACCAATAATTTTTTTTATTTTATAAAAGAAAAAACCGTATACCAATAATTTTTTTTATTTTATAAAAGAAAAAACCGTATACCAATAATTTTTTTTATTTTATAAAAGAAAATGGCATCTATAGCTATGATGATTGGAGGTGCGATAGTCAACGCGTTGGCGTTTACCGGTGGCAATTTTCTATATAGTGGAGGTGGAAAAGAAGAACAAAAAAGACACGATTTAGCGATGGAACGACTTTCTAAAGCCAGAGATGAATACTCGAAAGAGCGATTAAAATATCTAGATTATTTAAACGAAAAAATACAAAAAGAATCGAGCGCGGTAAGAACATTTAACAGCATCGATGATGCGATGAATGAATATTTTATCATAACTAACGAACAAATAAATTTACCGCTTAATTTACGCGACGAACCACGCTTAGAAGATTGTTACGTTCCTAGCGAAGATCAAAAAACGCGAGAAATATTATTTATAATACTAGGAATGAGCGCTGTAGGATATGTAAGTTATAAACTATTAAAAAAAGATAAAATGTAATTGGAAAAATGAGCTTGGACAAAATATTTATGATAGAAGAGTTATAAACTATTGAAAAAAGATAAAAAGTAATTATAAAATGGCACATGGAGGTCGCGATTTAATGGAGGCGGATCCAGCGTATAGTAGACCAAAGGAAGATGAAAATGATGGCACGTTTGGTGCAGTTGATGTATACGATGAAGAAGTAACAAAAATGAACGAGCAAGCTGTTGGAACGCTCGTTAGTGTACCGACTTTATCTCAAAAAGATAGAGCGCTTAGACTTGCAGTCGATGATTTTTATAAAAGTGTAGATATTTCTTCAAAATCAAAATATTATCTTGATTTTGAAGAAATATTTGATAAAAAAGCAAAAAAAAGTATACTTTTTTTTTTTAAAGGTAAAAAAGAAATACGTTTAACTAAAATAAGAGGAGATGGATTTTATTCGTTAAGTACACTCAAAGCCTATGGTATAACTATAAGTGATTTATTACCATTTAGAGAAGATAAAAAAGCGATAGAAAATGTTATAAAAGAAGCGGAAAAACCGGTGGAAGAGCGAACAAGTAGTGGTAGAAGGTTACCGACTCCACCAACCAAAGACGTAGAAGAACAACAACAAGATTTAACGAATCAACAAGATCAACTACTACAAGATCAAAAAACTCTCGAAGAACGACAAGATTTAACGACGCGAGAGGCTAAACTACTACGAGATCAAAAAACTCTCGAAGAAAAACGACAAGATTTATCGAGTCAACGAGATCAACTACTACGAGATCAAAAAACTCTCAAAGAACAACGACAAGATTTAACGAGACAACAAGATCAACTACAACGAGAACAAAAAACTCTAGACAATAAACACACATATTTATTGTATCAAGAAAAAAAACTAAAACAAGAGAGTGATAAAATAAAAAAGCAACAACAAGATTTAACGAATCAACAAGATCAACTACTACGAGATCAAAAAACTCTCGAAAAACAACAACAAGGTTTGTTATCGCTAGATGATCAAAAAACTCTCGAAAAACAATTACAAGATTTATCGAGTCAACGAGATCTACTACGACGAAATCAAAAAACTCTCGAAGAACAACAACAAGATTTAACGAGTCAACAAGATCAACTACGACGAGATAGAAATAAAATAGAAAAACAACAACAAGATTTAACGAGTCAACGAGATCAACTACGACGAGATCAAAAAACTCTCAAAGAACAACAAGATTTAACGACGCAAAAAAATCAACTGCAACGAGATAGAAATGAAATAAAAAAGCAACGACAAGATTTATTAACGAGTGAAGCTAAACTACGACAATATAGTACCGAACTAGAAAAAAAAACGTTGGATATAGAGACGCGAGAGGATCAACTACGACAAGATTTATCGACGCGAGAAGATCAACCACGACGAGATGCGTATATTATGCGCGATAAAACGGCTCAACAACTCGTAGATAAATCAATTAAAGTAGAAGAAGCTATCGAAATGTCGGTGATAGAGAATACGAGAGACGAAGAAACTCTGGCGATATATAATACGGGGGATGAACAAATAGAATTTAACTTTCCACGTCGTGAAATCTTGGGGCTCGATAGAGCTTTACGAACGACTCGAGGTCAACTTGAATTAAATTTAGCTAAATTAAGCCAACTCGATGAAGAAACATCTAATCTTGAAAAAGAATACGTAAGCGCTCGAGATCGAGACGACGAAGATGCAGATGAAACAGAAAAACTACGTAAACAATTGCTTGAAAAAAAAGATGAAAGACTAGCGAGATTAGAAGCCGTAAGCGTGAATGAAAACGCTCTTCGTAGTCAAATCAATAGAATTAGAGAAACGTTTCAAAAAATGTTAACGAGGGACGATACGTTGGGTGATAAAATTAAAACTTTATTTAGAGAACAAGGCGTAACGATCGTTAGTGTATTAATAGCCATCGGTATGGTTATTACCGCTATCGTCGAAGCCGCCGTTAATTCCGCGAGTTCAGTTTTACCACCAACACCACCAACTCCAATTCCACCTAGTGGTGGGTGGATACAAAAAACGTTAAAAAACTTTGCGAATGTATTAGCTAAACTGGGAGCGAAAGCTTTAGCCGCTTTACCCGCTATTATAGGATCGATTATAAGTTGGTTATTTAAAATAGCTTCAAAATTAGTATCGTGGACGGCGGAACATTTATGGTTAACCTTGTTGGCGGTTGGTGCGCTAGTTTTAACTTACGTGAAACGAAAACTCTAAAAAATATAAAAAGTAATTGTAAAATGGCGGAAGGAGGTGAAGATATAGCGATGGAAGATGAAATAAATGATATGATTACCGATGATGAAGATGATGAAATAGCTGGTCAAGAAAATCTTGAGCGATTAGAAAGATTACGAGAAGGTGAAACGTTTACATTACCATCATCAGAAGGCCGATATGTTGAAAACTTTTATAGCATCATAAAACAAAGAGGTTGGGACTATAAACCAATCCAACACGAAAAATTTCACGTACTCGACGATGGTATTTATTTCATAGATGATGAAAAAAAAGTTAAGTTGACGCTTTTTAAGAGCATTAAAAAATTTGCAGCGCTTAGTACAATAGCTAAAAGAGCTGGCGATGCTGGTTATAGCCAGACTAGATTTATAAGAGAACAATTGGGTATCCGTAACTGGGTCGCAGATAAACCAAAACCATTACCACCGCGCGAACAAAAAGCAATAAGCGATAATTTTGATACGGTGGAAGAAGCGCAAAGACAACCTATACCGTTAGAACCTACCGTGGTAACGCAATTGATTAGCGAAACGGTAGAAGCTAACGAAAATACAATAAGCGTTCTATCAGAAAACCCAGATCTTGAACATAGTGACGATTTAAGAGCCCTGCAGAGCGTTAGTAAAAGTTTAGAAAAAGAACGTACCCCGTTCTTAAAATTATTGTTTAAATATGGATTAAATAAAAAACAAATAGCTAAAATTAACCAAAGAATCAACGAAAATACGATAGAAGATGAAAAAGCGATGGATTCACTACGTAAAGAAAGAGCAAAACGAAAAAATGAAATAGCGATGGTTAAAGAATCTATAGAAGATTTTAAAAGAAAATTATCTAACCTTTTTAAAGAAAATGAAAAAACGTTAAACGCGATAAATGGAAGAAAACGCTCATTAAGTGAAAAAATTAAAGGCTTATTTAAAAAACGTGGTATAAAGATCGTTACTTTATTAACGGCGATTGGTATGGCTATTTTCGCTATCGTCGATACAATCGTTAATACCGCGAGTTCAGTTTTACCAAAGCCAAAACCACCGCCAAAGCCACCAACACCGTCACCGCCAAAGCCAAAACCACCAGATGGTGGGTGGATACAAATAATGTTAAAACACTTTGCGAATGTATTAGCTAAACTGGGAGCGAAAGCTTTAGCCGCTTTACCAGCCATTATCGGATTGATTATAAGTTGGTTATTTAAAATAGCTTCAAGCGTCGTTATGTTTGCGGCGCAACATTTATGGTTAACCTTAGTGGCGGTTGGCGGTTTAATTATAACCTATACGCGGAAAATGTTAAAATAACAATTCGTAAATCATAATACCTAGTCCAGTTAAAATAGCAAAACCGAGTATTAAAGAATTTTTTTCTTCACTATGAGAACCGTCTCTAGAAAGAACATCTTCTGTCGGTGATTCTAATACATGGCCATCTTTTATTTCACTAACGCTAGGGTGTGTTATTGTTTCGTCTAAAGGGTTTTGGGTAGGATCGTCTTCTGTTGAAACTTCAGCAAAGCTGTCTTTGTGTTTAACTACCAACTCTGTCGTTGTAGATTGTAAAGGTAAAATAGGAGGAATAGTGGGTTCTGAATTTGTATCTAAATTTGAACCTAAAGATAAATCGCTCGTTGCGATCAATATATTATTATTGTATCCCGCGTATGTGCCTATTCGTAAATTCATATCGCTCGGCATCATGTATAAATTTTCTCCTAGACAAAAGTTTAATTGAGAACGAGCATTTTGTAAAACGTCTTGGTATCGTTGAATACTCATACTCAAATCGACCGGAGAATCAATCTCAGCTTCAATTATATTTATAAATTCACGCTGCGCGTCTAAACCGGTACCACCCGCTAAAAACGAACTTTTAACTCTCGCTTGAGCCCCCAATAACGCGTACACGTAAGTTCTTATAGAGTCATTAATGCGTTGCGTGCCAACGTCCGTAAAACCTTTAGCTAACCTCGAAGATAATATAAATTTTGTCCACGCCATTTCAACGCGTGGTGATTGAGAAATGTATTCGACGACGTACGAACCACCTATATCATTGACGCTATTTATTAAATTTAAATCGACGTTTTCTTTATCGAAATCCATCCTTTTCTCACGTCTATGTTGTAAATTTGAATTGTCGTAGTTTTTCCCCGGCACCTCGATGTAACCGTAAATGTTTAGATAATAAGCCGTTCCCAATCTGTTTGAGAAATGGTCTACTCGTTGTTTCCAATCGTCTTTAATCGATAAATGAAATTCAGCACATAATTTATTGTAAGCGCTCACGTCTATATTGTTTGCAAACGCGTCAAAAAAATTCGAAGAAGATACGGGGCAGCTAAGTTCTTTGAGCAATCGTCTAATTTGATAATATACGTGAAATCTAAAAAAACTACGAATCATCATATTTGAATGATATAAATGATCGTAACCCACGCCACATCTCGTCGTGGCGCAATACGTTACAAAATTTATTTGATTTTGATAAAATTTTAGCGGGTTAGAATACCAATCGTTTACGACGTCGTTGCTGACGACGTTAGGTAACGTATATTTTTGAAATACGTTAACGAACGTTACGCTAAATGACTCGTTCTCGTTAACGTAATTTTTTAAAATCGTTAAATCGTAAAGGCGCGTTAAAATTTCCAGATTGCACGTATGAATACGTAAAATTACTCTCGAATGCTAATGGAAACGTCATTTTAATATTAAAAGTTATAACATTTAATAATAAAATGTATCATACCGTTGAATTAGAAATTGAGAAAGATGGTGGAGAAATTCAATTAGGTAACGTTATCGATAATCGTAACGGTACTCTCACGATATTACTTAGCGCAAACATTTGGGTAGGATATTATAACGTACGTAAAAAAGAACGAATAACCTATCGTACAGCGAGATTAAATAATGTTGTAAAATTTATCGAGCCGGGGCTTTACAACATTTATGAAATTATAGATATAATTTCAAAAAACGAGTCTTGGATAACGTTTACGATCGATAAATCAACGGGTGTTTACGCGTTAAAGTTAAACGATGGCGATAAATCAATTAAATTTTCGTCGGGGTTAGCTAATTTACTCGGACTACACAGTGAATTTTTAACCGTAGGAGAATATAGTAAAAAAATCGATGTACAACTTTTAAAAATTTCATACATTCATTGCGATCAAATTTCTACGACCGATAATTATTTTAATGGACAGCCTAGCACCGTCTTAAACGTTTTTCCCTTGCAAGGTAAGTCGTTTGGAGATAGTATGTTTATGGAATATACCAATCCATCGTTTAAAAAATTAAAAATCGGTACTTTTAACGCGTTGAGTTTTAAAATTAAAGATTCAAAAGCTAGAGATGTACATAATCACGGTTTCCCCGTTATTTTAAATCTAGAGATTGTATAAATATGGCGAGCATTTACGGACCTGGTCGAAAAACGAGTGAGCTAAGTAGCGAGAGTGCAAGCGGAGTGAGCGGTGAAACGTCGCCTAGCGAAATTTACGAACATCATGGATATTTAAACAGAGATGAAATTTTACGAAGAACTATTCTCATCGAAAAAAACAACGTTATACTCGGATGGCACGCTACGTTTAAGCAACCTTTTTTCATGTTTAACGTTTCACCTACGTACTGCAGTATTTTTACGCAATTTATAAAAACTAATAGTTTTGCTACGCACGCAGTAACGCGTGATTATGCACCCAACATTTATTACATTCCTTCGCCAGAACGAAATGAAAAATTTCATTTTATCGATAATGAAACGCAGCATCTCAAGTACGAAATGTGTTTTAAAATGCATGGTGTTAAAACAGTTTTTGTAGAAGCGACTTTTTTCGGTTCGCTAAATTCAAAAATCTGTTTCAATATTAAAATTAAAAGTTTACCGTTAAATTAAATCTAGAGGTATAATAAATATATGGCGAGTATTTACGGGCCTGGTCGAAAAACGAGTGAGCGAGTTCTGTCTGGTAGTAGTTTAAACAGTAAAAGAAATTTTGACTTTGAAGAAACTAATTATATCAGTCCTAGTGAACTTGTACCAGATTTACCTTTTTTATCATTTAATTATTTAAATAATTTAGGCTTAGAACTTTTTTGGTATAAAAATGAAATAAATGTTTTAATTGACCATTTATTTTTTTATTCATTATATGCAAAAATGAATAGAGGTAATAATAATTATTATTCTATAGTAAAAAGTGAAGAATTTGATAAGTATAATTTTGCAACTAATCGTATTGATTTTCCTGAGGGGAATGAATTTTCTTTTAGTAATGAACCGAGTTATTTAGAATGTGTAATATGTTTCATTATTAATGTGGAAGAAAATCATGCTAAATTCTATTTTCAAGCTACCTTTTTTGGCGCTGTGAATACAGGAATATGCTATGAAATAAAAATTAAAAAAATTCCAATTAATACTTTTCCATTAGATTAAAATCTTTACTATTAATAAACAATGAGTGAATCAACAAATGTACTTTATCCGAATTTAACTGTTTTAACGAATGACGAGCGTGCTAAAACATTTCGTTTGCAAAAAATTGACGATATTCAAAAAGAATTACAAATTGAAATTAATGAACGAGAGAGTGTATATAAAAAATATAATAAAATCATCAACGCTTGTAACGTCGTAGAAACAATAGCTGAATTGGGGTGTATGGGAGCAGGAGCTATCGGAATAGCTAGTATCGCCACAGTCATATCGTCACCCGTGGGATACGCTTTAGAAGGTTTAGCTTTGGGGTTGGGTGGAGGAGCGTTCGCTCTCAGATATGTAAAAAATAAATTGTATAAAAAAGCTAAAAAACACGACGAAATACGAATTTTAGCATTGAGTAAACTCAACACGATCGAAAACCACGTTAGCAAAGCCATCGAAGACGGTAACATCAGTCAAGAAGAATTTGTGCTCGTATGCGAAGAGCGAGATAAATATTACAAAATGAAAGAAAAAATCCGTAATAAACTCGTTGAACCAACGACTTTACCAGAGGTTAAAACTGATGATGTAAACGTAGAAAAAAAAATTCTTATAGAAAAACTTATGAGTTTAAAGTGAGCGTAAATAAAAATTATTACACTGACGATCAAAAACACGCTTCGCGAGTAGCGGAGCGTGTAGCGGAGCGACCTCCCCCGTATAATTATAATTTATAATTTTCTTTCTAACAATTCTTTCATCACGCTATTAAACAAACGTCTAGCTTTTCCTTCTACAACTTTAAAACGATTATAATGACTCGTTGATACTTTATTCGCACATCGGATGCAATAATTTGATAAAGTTTTTGTTCCTTTTTCACATCCTAAACAGGGAAGTGGTATACGTTTGCCCTGCTTAATACGACTTTTATGTAATCCGCAATATTTTCCCCCACACACGCTAGCGATACAACACTTGTCTGTTTTACCTACTAAAAGCCATTCGCAAGGAATGATTAATTTAGGAAATAATACATCTTTAGATGTTACCGCCGTTAAATAATCAAGCCTAGTCAGTTTTCCATATTTGCCACTACCTACCTCAATTTTAATATTTTCATTTATTACAATCTTTTTAAGCTCTGCTTTCGATAAATATTTCGTCGTCATCTTTATTATTAAACGAGATAATATATTTTAGTTTTTTCATTTTTTCTTATCTCACTTTTATAAGTATCGTTTTTTAAAAACTGGCGGTAATACCGCGTAAAACCGGCGGTAACATCTAAATCTATCTGCGTGACGTCATCAATACTTTCATGACGTCACGACCCGCCCCATTTAGGGAAAGTCCCTTTAAAAAACGATTTTTGAAAATCATTTTTAGTAGGTGCGCCAGGACCCCCATCTGACATACTACTCGCCGTCATGTTGGGGCATGCCAAGGCCCTCGAAAAAGGCACGGCCAAGTACCCCCTGCGAAGGGCCCTCTGCAAGATGATGTCCGTCCCTCGCGGCAATCTTTCGCTTACGCAAGATCACATTGTTACATGTGCATATTTTTCTTTTCTGAGCCAGCTGTAACTATTTGGGTTTATTTAAAAAGCACATGTTTAAGCACCTGTGGTTAAAGCAGCAGTGCTCTTTTTGTACACAAAATGGCTATTGTCCTGTTCAGTGCATTTGGCACAAACATTATGTAACTACCGTGCATTGTATTTTTGTGCAAGTTGTATAAAACACTGGGTGTTGCATCATTATCTACACATTCATCTGAGCAACACAAACTGGTCAGCCGTAGGCTCTGCTCTGACACTACCAGATGTGTGTCACTTATTCAGCCTTTGCCACACCATGGTTCAGTCAGTACCTTGGTGCTTCGGCCCTACTATAACCAGAGCGAAAAAAATACAAATGAAGAAACCCTGGCCGCCAGGCAAAACTCGTCCTGGCTTAAAGAAAGACTCGTGAACATTATTTTAATACTTGAGAGTTCCACAAATACATTTATTTCCAATAAGGACTGTACATTAGATTTAATTACAATTAAATAAACAATAAGGAATAGTAACTAGGACTAAGACTACCCAGGAGGTAATAACCTTAACATTTAGGACAAGAGCGTCAGCCTGTATGAAAGATTGAGTTTATTATTATCTAAATTTTAAGTTGTATTAATTCATTTAAGCAATGACACATTTTTCTTAATCAATGCAAAAGGCAATGTTCATAAAATAAATTGTATACAAGTTTCAATTGCTTTAACAATTAAATTAATTGTACATACCTTAATAAGGCATTCCCTTAGCGTTGATCATTCCATACATGTACAACATGATAATTGCATATAGGTGGCATATATCAGCAGCCCAAGCCACACCCAATTGAAGACCACATGGCAAGCCAAAAACAAGTTGGTACAGGGAGCAGACCAGGAAGGAATGACACTGGCCATTCATTACAGGGTCTCTTATACTAAATTCGCGGTAGAGTACACACACAATTCCAAGAATGCCACTTCGACTAAGTCGAAAGTGGCTACCCAAGGCTCTATTGTCTACATTTGTAACATAATTGCCACAAGAAAATCAGCCCATGCTTTCATTGTTAGATGTAGGTTAACACAAACCCAATGAAAAGGAATGAGAACTATTAACCAAATTGGTGTTAGCCCATTGACCTACATCAACTGGTTACACTACAATGAGTCTACACTGTTCTCTGTCTCCTTCTAGTTGATGGCCTAAACCATCCGGTTCTTATCCTTGAGACAATGGGACTGCAGCAACACGTCAGACAATCAACTCATGAAAAGGGGCACATACTGGACTTGGTCATCACCCGTGGGTGTGATGATGTTATAGATGGTGTTCCAATCTCGGACTATCTGTTTTCAGATCATTTCTCTGTACTGTGCAATCTAAAAATGACTAAACCTGCTTTACCAGTTAAACAAATAACATTTAGGAAAACTAAATCTATTGATATAGACACATTTAATAACGATCTTGCCAAATCCGATTTATGTTTTAATAAAACTAGGGACTTGGATGAACTTGTTCATTGTTACAACAGAACTCTTACAAGTGTATTTGATTGTCATGCGCCTTTACAAGTGAAAACAATTACAGATAGACCTCTTGTGCCATGGTTTAGTAATGAAATTAAAGTTGCTAAGAAGTTATGCCGACAGGCAGAAAGGAAATGGAGACGTACTGGTGACAATTTGGATTTGTCAATTTATAAGACGAAAAAGAACCATAAAATTTATTTAATGAACCTAGCACGTCGTGAATTCTACTCTAACTATGTTAAGGTGAATAGGAATCTTTTATCGCTGTTAATACGCTTTTGAAACCACAAACAAACATTGTAATTTCTGATTCTAGTAATTCTCGTGATCTAGCAAATGAAATGGGTCGATTTTGTATTCAAAAGATTACTGACATTCACTCAAAGCTAAGTTCTGGTAACATACAGTCTGTGCAAGGTAAAGATACTCACGTACGTGTACCATCATTTGAGCAATTTTCACTTCTCACTGTGCAAGATGTAAAAGCTCTTATTGAGAAAGGTTCAAAGAAATCTTGTTCCCTTGACCCAATGCCAACACAGCTTGTTCTTAGTTGCCTGGATAGTTTACTACCTGTTCTCACAAGGATAATCAATTTGTCTTTAGAAAGTGGCGTTTTTGCAATTGACTGGAAAGAAGCCCTTACTCTTCCGTTAATTAAGAAAGAAAATTTACATTGTACAAACTTACAGAATTTTCGGCCAATTAGTAATCTCCAGTACATATCTAAGTTAACTGAAAAGGCAGTGTATGAACAGGTTCATAAACACATGACTGATAACTCATTGTATCCATTGCTACAGTCAGCTTACCGAAAGAATCACAGCACTGAGACTGCACTTCTCAAAGTAAAAAATGATATTTTACTAAAAATGAATTCTCAACATGTCACTTTACTTGTATTGTTAGACCTAAGTGCTGCTTTTGATACTGTGGATCATACAATTTTACTGGATCGATTAAAGTCTAAGATTGGTATTTCTGGTGTAGCTTTAAATTGGTTTAGTTCTTATTTATCCGGTAGGAATCAACGTGTTTTAATGAAAGGGGCTCTCTCTGATAAGTTTGTTGTCAATTGCGGAGTTCCACAAGGATCATGTCTAGGACCGCTGCTTTTTAGTATATACTCATCCAAACTGTTTGACATAGTAGATCGGCATCTTCCTAACACTCATTGTTATGCTGACGACACCCAACTGTACATTTCTTTTAAACCTTGTAATTCTGTTAACCAAGGGCAGGCTTTAGCAGCCATGGAAAACTGTATAAAGGACATACGACTATGGATGTTACAAGATAAACTTATGATTAACGATGCCAAAACTGAATTTATTATTATTGGTAGTCGATTGCAATTGTCTAAATTAACTATACCAGACTTAACAGTGGGTGGCTGTTCTATCACACCATCCTTGCAAGTTTGCAACTTAGGTTGCTGGTTTGACTCAAATTTGACTATGAACAAGCAAATTACAAAAACTTGCTCAACTGCGTTCTATCATATCCATAATATTAGAAGAATCAGGAAATACTTATCAAGAGAGGCGCTAGTTGTGCTGGTTCATGCATTCATTACTAGTCGTCTCGATTACTGTAATAGCTTATTTTATGGTCTTCCAAATTCGCAATTATCTAAACTACAAAAGGTACAAAATGCCACTGCTCGGCTTGTATGCGGTACACCACGGTGGAGTCATGTTATGCCCTTACTTTATCAGTTACACTGGCTGCCTGTGTATTATCGTATTGAATTCAAAATTATTTTGTTGACATTTAAGGCCCTTCACCACCTTGCCCCAGATTATATTATTGATATGTTGCACGTTAAAGATAATTCCAGCTATTCTTTACGTTCCAATAACAGGTTGCTTTTAAATTATCCTAAAGAAAAAATGAAAAAAATCTACCGGAGACAAATCATTCTTACAGGCTGCGCCCACATTATGGAACAAATTGCCCTCAAATATCCAATTAATTCAGTCTCTGTCTGTCTTTAAGAAAGAGCTTAAGACTTTTCTTTTTAAACAAGCATTTGGTTAATTTATTTATTTTTAAGTGTAACTTTGTTGTTTTTACATCTTTTGACTTAATGTATTAATCTGTTTGTTTTACTATTATGTGCTAGTTTTAAGATTGTAATGCGCTTTTGTACATTTTTATGGGAAATGCGCACAATAAATTCATTATTATTATTATTATTATTATTATTATTATTACTCTTCTTCCAGTCGATGGCTTTGAACCCACGCTCGGTTCATTGCGCTGTGTAGATGGCTCTGAACCCACGCCCGGTTCATTGCTCTTCCTAGATGTCCTAGACCAGACCGGTCCAGTGAACAAGCGAGCCCTTATCTGCCAGCCATACGATGTGACAGTCCATCGACGGGAAGAACAGCCGTGCAAAACCCATTTCTTTTTATCTTACCTGGTATTTAAATTGTATTAAATTAATTTTGTGATGAAATAAATTATTCAATTATTGTGTAAATATAATTGCTGGTTGTTTTCGTACCATTTTTATTTTCTTTCTGCCGTGCTCTAGTTCTTTTAATTTACATGAATTAGGCGCACGTAACAACATGTTCCTGGGTCAACTCCCTAACCGTATTGTAATTGGCTGTGTCACCAACGAGGCATTCAACGGTCGTTATTCTAAGAACCCTTTCAACTTTCAACACATGAATACTAACTTTCTGACCATCCACTTTGCCGGAGAGCAGATCCTATACGCCCCTGAAGCCCTCCTTCGCGCCCGGGAAGGAGACTCACATCAGGGCCTACAACACCCTGTTCTCTGGAATAGATAAAATGTACAGGGACGAGGGCAACAACATCAGTCGCTCTGACTTTGCGGAAGGATACACACTGTACCTTTGACCTCACCCCGGATCAGTCTTGTGGCAGTCACTTCAACCTCGTCAAACACGGAAACGTGCGACTTGAGATGCATTTTGCAACTGCTCTGGAGGCCACCGTGAACGTGATCGTCTACGCAGAGTTCAACAACATCCTGGAGATTGACCAGGCTCGCAACGTCATCTTTGACTTTACCAGCTCAGTCATCACATGTCACCTACCATGGACGAATTAGAGATTGAGGGCATATTAACTCAAGACCGCTACACTAAACATTACTTTAGAGGCATCTTCCCAAACAATACGTGCCCCGTGCGAGTGCTTTTGTGGTCAACACAAATCCTTCGACGAAACCCGGACAACATTGGATAGCCATCTACATCGACACCAATGGCGTCGGAGAATATTTCGATTCGTACGGATTACCACCTCTGGTACCCCAATTCATGACTTTCTTAAAGAAGAACTGTGACCACCTTTCATACAACACTCGAGCACTACAGGGCGATCTATCTACAGTGTGCGGACAATACGAAATCTTCTATTTACTGCATCGCTGCCGTGGTCTGTCTATGGGGAAAATTCTTAATGTTTTCTCGACAGATACAGAGGCTAATGACATTCTAGTTAATGATTTTATTAGAAAACACTTTCCATGTGTTGATACGAAAGTGTACAACCCCCAATTTGCTAAACGCCAAATTTCCAGGGCGTTGAACGACAAGTAGTCTTAACTTTTAGTTGTTTATAATAATTCCTCATGTACGGAAATGTTTATTGTCTTACTTTAATCCCTATTGTAGTTATTGTTTCATTATACGCAAATTGTATTGTATTTGTATTACTATAATTATTACTATGTATATATGAATAAATAACCTGACAATCAGTCAGGAAAATCAACTACGGACCCTTTGTGTGATTTAATTTCGGTTGTTTTAGACTCTTTTCATCTCTATATTTATTCTTAAAATAAAAAACCTTCCACCCCAATGTTATACATATTTATACATAGACATACATACAATACACAAATAAGATACACGACTCACACGTACACCTTCAGGTTTTACGATTAATAATTACCATTTTTATTAGTATTAATAGTTAACTTGCAAACGGGGTCGTAGAGGTAGTTTAATACATTGACATTACATAATCAGTATTTCTGTATTATTAAAGTAAAAACACTATAAATAATTCATTCAAAACAAAGGTACATTTGAAACGCCTCAATAACATGTATCGTATTTATAAACTGATTGTTCTTAAAGAATGAGACTTCAATGAGCTCCGGGTGAGTGGACCATTCCTTCAAAACATTAGTAATGATAGAGTTTACGTCCATTCCTACGTAATTAAATGCACCTGTTCCTAACACGTAGATAACGGCGTTAAAAAGTTCTTTGATCTCTCGCAACCGTACAGAATTTACAGCTTCTTCATAGTATACCGATACGTAATTTGAAAAGTTCATTTCGGGTGTTTCACCATAACACAGACATGCACGATCCTGCTGACACGGCCACCCTTCTTCACACCCCTCGCACGGTCCCTGCGCGTCATACGTAAGTTGTATTATCTGATCGGAAACTATTTTCACCAGGAGTCTCTTCACCAGTGTAGCGACGCGTTGCTTACATGCATCGTGAACTGTATCTACGACAGTCAAATAATAACAAACAGATTTAATATATTGTACATTATTCAATGTTCTCCAGAGCCTCGTTAATGCCATCGCGGTGCCCCATCAGCTCTTCCCACTGAGCCATCGTGAGATTCAGCCCTTTCTTCCCTGCCATTAATTTGGACTTCTGAGAGTTAAGGTAATACTCGCGGATATTAACGTACGGCTGTCCCTTGAACAGTTTAACAAAGGCATAACGCTCACCGCCAATATGGAATTTCACCGCTTTCCTCTCGTTCTCCTCCTGGTCGGGGTCTCGTTCAAACACTCTCTTGAGGTTACTCTTCTTCGCCTCTCCGTTTTCTTCGTCAGCGGTGTCGGGTTTGTCTTCCTCCGCTTCAGGGGCAACCGTGGACATCTGAAGCTCGCCACTAGAGTCTACCGACTCTTTTGTATCGGGCTGTACATCACTGTCTGTCTGCGGCTGAAGCTGCTCCGTACCATCCCCAGTCAACTCGTCCATCGCTGCATTCATCACGTCATTGGCTAGACGTTTAGCCATTGTATTGATCGACAAGTTAGTAGGCAAGGTCCACAGACTCTCCCGTGTGTACAGGTTGTAATAATACGTCTTCTTCTCTGTCGAACTGAATGCTTCACGCCATCCTGCTACAACCATCTGACGAATCAGTTGTTTCGGCTCATCATGCGTATCTAGTGACACAACCACAGGTGAGGGAGATGATGGAGATTGTGCTGCCGCTGCATAGGCATTCGCCATCTCGATGCTCAAATGAGGTAGATTTGATCCAGCCATCACGGGATGTGTATCGTACAGTTTCGATACCTCTCGTTTCAGTCATATGTCGAACAATAACCCCTCTTTCATCGCCACAGGCTATTTATACCCGTTCAAGATGCCGATGTATTATTTATCGACCAATGAGATGCCTATGCTTTTGTTTCAATTATCCAATCATACGCTTTACTAAATTTAGAACATGACGTCTCTCAAACGTGTCCAAACATGCCTACACCCGTACCCGTTCGCAAAACGATGACGTCAGACGTCCTACCAAACACATGTTTAGACTTGCCCTCCATCATCGCATGACCGTGATGACTCATCAAACGATCTTTTCAAAACATTCTTTCCCTCCTTTCCACTATAAGACGCCATCTTAATCTTCTCCACTACTTGTCGGCAGCCATTTTATGTCACGTGTCTCAGACAACCACTCGTTACGTCACTCAACTTCATAATTCAGTAGGTCAAAGGTTATCTGTACCCTGTAATTCAGTAGGTCAAATGTCAACTGTGCCCTATAATTATGATGGTCAAAGGTCAACTGTGCCCTATAGTGATAGTATGTCAAAGGTCAGTAGGTCAAAGGTCAACTGTGCCCTATAGTGGCAGTAGGTCAAAGGTCAAAGGTCAACTGTGCCCTATAGTGACCTGGTATACTACTATCATCTCTGAAAATAGGGTATTGGAGTTTCCTTGTGTCACGAAGCATCGGAGAGCTTCGAAGTCTGGGACATTGCTTGCAACACTGACAAAGGTACGTGCTTGACGTTCCCAGTGCAGCTTGTCTGCCTGGTTTTCTCGGGGTACAGGCTGAAAGTAGCTCTCAAAGTCAAATGTTGCGCGGTATGGGTAGTACCGATTATCTTTGTTCACCTTGATCCCTTCCTCGGCCAACCTGTCGAATACAGTGCGGGGTATGTGATAGGCACCACCGGGAAATTGGTGCTTTACATTCGTATCGCAGGTGACTTCGTGTCGATGCAGATAATTTGACTGGGTGAATGCAGTGTTACACTTTGTGCAGGTGTAACACCGGCTGTACTTTTTCCGGTCCCGGACGTAAGAAAAGTGTCGGCCACATAAGTTGAGGGTCAGGGTGCTATTGTAGCGACGGTGACTCCGTCTTACCAATTCTGCGAAGATATGGCGATGTGGTTCGTCGTGCTGTTCTGCTCCGACCGGATCTCCATCTTGTTCCTCGTCAATCTCCGCAGGGATGAGTGAATAGACTTGTATGTTGACCTTGAATATTTTCTCCAGCTGAGATAGGTCGTCTAGTGTCACCCCGGGAATATGTTGCCTACCTGTATCACGCCTTTCCAAGGCTCGAATGTCGGCCCCTCGGTGCAACGCTAGGCATTGGGAAAAAACAATGCTTGTCGTTGAACCGCTGACCATCTCTGTAATTTTACACGAGGCTGACAAAGGTAGAAAGATCTTCTGTTGGCGTACCAACTGGAAATGCCCTAAGCTTGTTGACGTACACCGTCATGTTGGTGACGTGGGCAACGGTCCATTTCGTGTCCGGTCGCTGCAGCATACCAAAATGAAGCACATCAGCTTCCTGGACTTGCCTAACTAGGTGGTCGAGATCCTCTTGGGATGATATAAACGCAGGCGACGGGAAAAGGCGGGCGTTGTTGTGACTTGCATGGAAGTACTTTAATGATCCCGGTATGTCTCGGTATGTCTCAACACAACACCGAAGGAGAGGTTCACCTTCACCCGGCATCGGAGGCGTTGAAAAAAAATACGTAAGGGCATCTTCAACGGTGAAACCACGAAGGCCAAGCATTCGGAAATTGTATATATCCTGAATTGAGCAGCCGGTTGAATGATGAGTTCGTATGCATGACCAGTTCGTATGCATGACCAGTTGGTCTGCAGTAGCAACTGGATGTCTGCAGCCTCCTCATCATCAAGTACCACTTCATCATATAAATCCGGATCCTCGACCTCATGAAGGTCATCCCGTTGATCTGGGGGCTGTTGTGAGCGATATGGGGATAGGGGTTCTGCGGGTGGTGGTGACGGGGCTTCCACAGGTGGTGGTACATGTGGCGTTGGTGTTGGAAGAGGTGCATCTATAGTTGATGGTCGCTCCAGTTTATCTTTAATGCTGGGGCAGTATTTGTTACGATGCCTCCTCATTGTGAACGACTTCCCACAGACAGGGCAAGAGGGCCGCTTCACTTTACAATTTCCCTTTACCTTGGGAATTCGCTTCTTCACTAATTGTCCTCTCTTGTCGTACGAACCTGACGGATGATTTTTCCCATGTCTATTTAGACTGTCCATTCGACTGAAGGATTTTTCACAGGTTGAACAGGACAAAGCTTGATGTTTTTTGTGTTTCTTTTCATGCCGCTTTAGGTTGTCGGTGCGCGTGAATGTTTTTTCAGTGTGAACACTGGGAAAGATTATTGGTGGAAACATTCTGCAAGAAAAAATTATAATAAATTTTAATTCGTCTCGGTTCCACTCACCATTGGAACTCGAGGTCGTGCTGCCAATTCTTCAGCCACACGGGGAGGAAACGCTGGTACCTCTTCAGCCACACGGGGAGGAGACGCTGGTACGTCTTCAGCTACACGGGGAGGAGACGCTGGTACATCTTCAGCTACACGCGGAGGAGACGCTGGTACGTCTTCAGGAGAATCTTCGTCAATGCTCTTTACATGAAAAGAAAAAATATGCATATATTAATATAAACATTAGTACGTGATCATCATCATCATCATCATCAAACAATGTACCATTGGTTCGGGCTCGCTCAGTTCTTCATAGCAATGTCTAAACGCATCACTTGGACGACGGACAGCCCATACAAACGGACTGTTCTCCTCTTCCTATTGAAATAATAAACAACACAATGATCAATACAAAACACAATGATCAATACAATACACAATAATATACATCTTTCCTGGCATCTTAAAACTTCAGTAAAAGCCATTCCTTTTAATAGCCCGCCCCTACATTCTTAAAAATATTTATAAAATAAATAAATTTATTAAAATAAATAAATAGCGTAACCCCACCCCTATGCATTCAAAATAGCAAAAGGAAGGGCGCCCTCATTTGGTGAAAATTTTTGACGGACTATACCTACATACTTACCGCTATGGATAATGGTAGACTTGTTGCGTTGGTACTCCTCGACCTGTCAGCTGCTTTTGATACTGTCGACCACCGTATTCTATTGCAACGACTTCGATCATTTGGTATTGATGGAATAGTTCTGAAATGGTTGGAGTCGTATCTCACCGACAGATCACAGTGTGTTCAAATTAAAAACAAATGTTCAGTACTTACCATGCTGCTTTTCGGTGTGCCACAAGGGTCTATTCTTGGACCTGTACTATTTTCTATCTACACTGGTCCCCTTGGGAAAATCATTCGGAAACATAATCTGCAATACCATTTTTATGCTGATGACACACAAATACATCTCATTTAACCCTGATCAAATTGAAGCTGACACTGCTATACGTCGACTTGAATCATGTATTGATGAAATTCGTAACTGGACGTCTTCTAATTTCTTAAAATTAAATGATGACAAGTCTGAGTTTATTATATTTGTATCAAAACAGCAGCGTGAAAAAGTAAAAATTCCTCATCTATGTATTGGCACCTCCAAGATATCTACATCTACTAGAGTTCGCAATTTGGGCGCTATAATTGTGACATGTCACTTAATGATCATATTTCTTCAATTTCTAAATGTTCCTCATTTCATCTGCGCAACATCGGCCTCATCAGAAAATACATCTCTCAAGAGGCTACGGAACAACTTGTACATGCGTATGTCACCTCCCGCCTGGACATGGGCAATTCACTTTTATATGGTCTACCAGATACACAAATTTATCGTCTGTCCCGTCTTCAAAACATAGCTGCTACAATTGTAACCCGGACTAAACCAAGAGAACACATTACACCAATATTGCGAGATCTTCATTGGCTCCCGATTAAGGACATGATTGTTTTCAAAATCTTAATGTACATGTATGTTTACCGCTCTTCCATTCATATGTCACCATCATATTTATCAGAATTACTTCAACCGTATCACTCAAATCGTGATTTCATGAGATCACATCATAAACTTCTTCAGAGTAAGAAATTGACAAAGAGATCCTGGGGAAAAGGTTCTTTTGCTGCTGCTGCACCTTCTTTGTGGAATGATTTACCTGAGCATGTCAAACAATCTCCATCTCTTGCTTCATTTAAAACTGCTCTCAAAACTCATTTGATGAAAATTAATGTATAATTTACTTATGTTTAACTATTGGCTTTTAAGATGATGTATTTATAAGTTTTGTTTTGTTTAATATGTCAAGAGTATCGCTACGGTATTTATATTTTTATATTTTTTGCAAATCAACCTTGTTTGCATGGTTGTGTATGCAGGGTTTTTCCTTGTTGTCAGAATATCGTCTTTGTCTAGCATATCCTGACCAGGGCCAGTCAGCCTTTTTACAATCATTGTTCCTTGTAATTTTATATTGCATTGTTCTTACCATGTATTTTGTTTTATTGTTTACTCTAGTGTGTCACTGCGCCATGAGCGTCTCTTTTGACGGATACCGGCGCACTACAAATGTTCATTATTATTATTATTATTACATTCTTGACAAAAAATAGCGTAACCCAACCCCTCGTATCAAATGATATCAACATGCCTCCACCCATGCCTACTACCCCCCTTTAATCGTATCAAATGATATCAACATGCCTCCACCCATGTTCACACCTTATCAATATTTAAAAACAACAGACTAATACTAAAATATCTTATGTCGTATAGTCAGACCTAATTTTAACGTTAATGATTTTAAGTGATGAGGTTGTCTCATCTACAAGAAAATACAAAGAAAAGAAAAGGAAATTTTCCTACCTCATCAGAAGAACGGTTCGCGTCTTCTCCTAACAGTTCATCCGCTATTTGTTGGACTGCCTCCTGCTGCGATGCGGTAGGGTGTGGACTGTTAAAGGGCCAGCATGGACGGATCATCATGAGCACAGGCCCTGGGCACAAATTCACCACGGGCCCATACACGCGCATAATACTACTAGTACTGTGCTACTTAGCCTGCACGCGCACGCACACGCACTCACTGCATGCCCTCCCCCCAGATAGCCTACATAGTTTTGTTGCACAATAGCACAGAAACAACCACACAGCATAGGCCTACGTCACGCTGTAGGCTACGTGATTTAATTGGCTTTATTAAACACGTGATTTACATTCAAACAATGCCATAGTCATACATTTACAAAATCACATTTACTCCAATATTTTTAAAATGGGGGGGGGGGGCCTTGACATTTAATAGGGACCCGTGGCCCCCCTCCCTAAAAAAAAAAAATATTATTATTATTATTTTTTTTGAAAACCAAGGGCCCCTATTGGCTCCTGGGCCCGGGGCACGTGCCCAGTTTGCCCGTGCGGTAATCCGTGCATGAGGGCCAGTATTCATCTTTCAGCAGCTCGTCATCGGCTATCCGTTGCATACATTGTAGCTTCTTGCTGAGACACCGTCGGATCCTGACTCGAAAATGGCCAATTCAAGTCGTACATTTCATCTAGTTCAGATGAACCAACCTATATATAGTTCAGATGATGTAGGATCGGGACTAAAAAATTCATTTTTGCGACCCATCTTTGCTGATTATGTAATCTGGCAGGTGATATCTACACAGTCCTATGCTTTACATGAGCAACGCAAAAGTGATTGCATAACGCACGATGTTGTCTCATTGTTGTTATGTTGAAAACGATGCAACAAAGATCAAACCATTCACCCCAAGGGAGTTCCATATATAAATAAATAAACAAATAAAGTAAAATAACAAAAACTGAAGCCCTGTTAAATGATTTTCGTTCTAAATCTAAGCAACAACATCGGCTCATAATTATGTCATGCCACCAACATTCGGTAATCGTTAGGCTTTTTTATCACACCAAACATTAACTATCAAAGTTATCATTCCCTTCACACAAAATAAATGGTACGGTCCACTATTTGCCGCGAAATGTAAAAGTGGTTAAAAGTGGTGTGGTGCGCTTTTGCGCCAAAATGCAAGACACCAGACGAAATGTAAACAAATTACAATTAAAGCAACTTAAAAAAAAAACTGTTTTAAGATTTGTTTCTAATAAAACTCTAGATACTCTATCAAATTGAATGATTTGTTTTCGTTCAAAACTTGTCTTGACTTGCTGGAATTTACCTACTGTCACAAATCACATGAATAATGGCATAATTTTACTTACTTTGAGTGATACCGTCATTCAAAACTGGCATGACGTCATGATGACGCCATGATGACGTCATAAAAAAATCAATCAACGGTAAGTCACTGTTGTTCGATAGTTGTGTCTGATGACGTCATCGCTCCAGACGTGTCTCAATTTGCACGAAATCACGCGTCGCCAATACGCGCATGCGCACTTAGCATGACGTCATGCTATGACGTCATACTCATTTTTATTCATTACGTCATACCTACGTCATACTCATCAATATGCATGCTGTGCACTACTCCCTCCACCACACAAACTGCACACCTCCACCTCCACAAAGAAAATTGATGTGCGGCACACATACTACTCCCCTTTTATCTTTTACTTTATTTACTGATGATACAACTATTTTCTACTCTAGTCCTCAGCTCTCCTCCTTGATCAACACACTCAACATTGAACTTGCTAAGGTATCTTCATGGTTTAAGGCAAACAAACTTTCCATTAACCATGCCAAAACTAATTTTCTTTTTCTCCAAGTCTTATCGTCCTGAAGACATCGATTTGCCGCCATTGATGGTATTTCTATAGCAAGAGTCTTCTCGGCAAAATGTCTTGGTATCATCATCGACCATAAACTTTCCTGGTCGGAACATATCTCTTCTGTTAATAAGGTTATTTGTCGTAATTCTGGTGTCATTTCTAAGATCCGCCATTTCCTCCCTGCTTCATCTCTTGTTCTTCTTTAGGACACCCTCTGTTTTGGGATGGATGGGTTATGCATAATTGCTCGATAGAGGGCGCTATAGATACCCGGAAGTGTGGATCACGGAAACCGTTTTTATCAGTTTCGTGGAAGAAATCATTAAATTTGTCAAGGTTTATAGGACTCTCGATCCCAAACCAGCGGTGAGATTCCTTAGTTTTTCTAGATTTTCTGTAATTCACATTTTTTGGTGTCGTTGATTTGGAAGTTAAATTTGGGAGGTAAAATATAAGCGGCGTTATGCCACGGGATGGGCTTTATAATTATTGCCGGTTTATGGAACTAGTATTAGTAATGCTTGGAGACACTTTAGTTAGACTTTGACATAAATTCTGCCTACATTGGGGCCCAACTCCCTTGCACAATCATGATCAGAACTTTATTTAATTATTCCGACTCTTAGGGCGAATATCTGTAGTAATTTGTTGTGACTTTGGATTGATTTCCGTGTTTGTTGAATTATCTGGGCCTCTTTTCATAGCTTACGTTGCCGTTGCAGGCAACAGCGCCCTCTTGGGGTGAAATTGTATTTTTCCTTATTTTTGTAGCTTGTTCCTTGCTCTATGTTATTCTAAGTTTGGCTGTTGATTATACATATATTGTTTACTTGATATCTGTATTTTTAATTATAGTTGACGTGGCATCGGGCAGCTGTCATGGCATTTAAGGGCAGTTGTATGTCGGTACCTGAGAGCGAATAAACCAGTGTTTACGTTTTAAACCGTCGTTACACCCTCATCTATCCTTATTTAAATTACTGTAACATCGTTTGGGCTACTGTGAGTAACACGAAGATGTACTCCTTATTCGTTTCACAAAAAGGGCTATTCGCATCTGTACTTTCTCTTCCCCCAGAGAGCATTCAAGCACTTCTTTTCGCACAACTGCACACTCTCACTATCGCCGACATTAATAAACTCCTTACTGGGATTTTTATGTATAAGTTCACTCACAATCTTCCCCAAGTTTTTTCTTCCTTCTTTACCTCAGTTCGAGACACCCATAGCCACTTCACAAGATCCTGTACCAATCTGTTTGTTCCATTCACTCGCACCTCTTATTCTATGGACGCCATTCGCTTCTTTGGTCCTCGTGTGTAGAATGCCATTGATGAAAGTATCAGATCTCAGCGGTCCGTGGGTCTTTTCAAGCTTAAATACAAATGAGTCCTTATCTCTCATTACGCGTCTTAACTTCCTCTCCCAAATCTCTCTTTTCTTCCATTGCGTTCACATTATCCTCATATCTAAATTTTGTTGGTCTGTTTTTGATATTTTTTCATTATTTTAATTGCCTCTGTCATCAGTATATTTACTCTGTATCATGTTAACTACCTATTGTCTTGTCTCTTGTCTGTCTGTCCTTTTTGTTTGTGTTTTTTGTCTGTCTGGCTGTTTTTAACAAGCCTCCGCTTATATAAACAGCCCCATGCTCTATTTAATTTAAAAAAAAAAATGTTTGCTATAATCATCAGACCTCCCCTCCCCACTTTTCGACACTGCTTTAAACCAGTGCGTCATACGCTTAAATATACTACTCAAAACAATTTAGGGAACACCGGATTTTTAACATCAAATAGGTTTGAAATGTTCCATGAACCGGGATTTTCATTTGCAACCCCCTCTCTCTTTCAGTATTCATGTCATGAAATGTGTAATCACGACATGCATCCTTTATCATCTGTTTCATTGTGCAGTTGTTTCTCATCAATTCTGTGAAACATTGTGTTTATCTGAAATAAATTATCTTGCTTTAACTGAGATTATTCCGGTGTTCCCTAAATTGTTTTGAGTAGTATATATACACAGGCTGCAATAATAGGCCTATGTCATGCAATGTGTTTAACGCAGTTCAGGTCGCCGTTAAATTCTCACAACAAACGAAGCAGCCATTTTGTAAAAAACCTTACGCTTGAAATCAAATTAGGACCACTTTTTCAGGGCCTAGTGTATCCAAAATACTCACAGTTGGAAGTCAAGGACCCCAGGTTATGATATTGGACCATTTTCACACAATCCACCAAATGTATGGGCCTCAATTCTTTGTTTTTCGGAAATATTTCAAGGCATACACTTTATGATAAACAGCTCGGCGTATGACTTTTTTTTTCTCATTTTAGTTGGGTGCACCCTCACGTGAAAAACCTCTTTCCTATACCTGCAACGTAACCATTAATCTTACAAGTAACCGTTAATCTTACAAGTAACCGTTAATCTTACAAGTTTATTTAGCCGAAATTGTACTAAAGATAGATTTTGAGGATTTAAATGTCGGTCAAACTTTGCATGAATTAGTATTCAGAAAACTTGATGAAGATGATAACAATTGTTATGGTATTTGACGGAAGGAATGCGGTTTTTTTTTCCGTTTGTATTGCATACAGCGCTGGAAAATGACGAGGGGTATCTGTGTTCGACGGCCGTTTTCGAATGTCGAGGCCAAAAAGTCTTAAAATGATGAGTTTTCTAAGAGGGAAAACCTAAGCTATCTGTTGACCCCACGCTTGTGACTGTATCTCAAAAACTGGCAGACCTACCATGCAGCAAATCTTCATGCTATATTAAATGTTTGCTGTTCAAATCCCGCCCAGCCATGTACAGAATGTACGGGGCTATTCAATGCCAATGTATTATAAAAAAAATACTTTCTCTCACAGCGCTGCAAAGGTCCACAGGGCTGGGTGATTTCAGTGGCCATTTTGTAGAGATAACCATCCCCAACCTTGTATTTAAGCCATCATTTAAATTCTAAAAACAGGTTCATCATGTGCATCCACACTTTATGAGAATGAAGACAAATTATACTCCTTATCAGAGGCCATACCTTGTGTTGTCAACCACATCCAGGCAGAGCTTGGGCCAGCTTTTGAAACTGTTCAGATATTTGTGATCTTTTGAATTTAAAATAAGTCAACACTATTTACCTTGATCGTCACACTTCTTGTATTGGTGTCGGGTAATGCTCCATATCATGTACATGCTTCATATATCTTAATTGGTTGCATAGCACAATCCAGTTGAAAACCACGCAAAACATATTGCAAAAACAGCCCTGTTAAATAAATTGTCTTTAAATGTTCAATCTCTTGTGACCGCCTGGCCAAAATCATGTTAGGTCACGTTCTCCGCCTGATTTGAATTCTCTTTCAACTCGAACGGGATGCTGACCCCTTCTACCATGGGAGCTGAAGCCACAAATCTACTTGGGTGTGACCATTGAGACTCATCTTGATGCGGTACTGGAAGACCACCCTCTTGGAAACTACCCCAAAGAGGTGAATGGTGGCCAGTGACAGTCTCCCCACTACCAAGCCCCTTAGTTGACTAAGCAACCTCGCATAACGTTGCTTATTTGGCCGAATAATATCCAATTAATTTCTTTGCATCCAATGTTGTTCACCAATGTTAATTCCTCTTTCTTGTAATTATCATTGTGTTATTTAATTGTAATTTTATGTCAGAAAGTGTCTTAACCTTGGTCTTTTGTTAGTAGCTGGTTGACCATTTCAATTATTATTTGGATTATTTCCTTATTGTTTGTCTGCCATGTGCACCAGCTCAGATGCCACTTTGGTCTAATGAGTTGTAACACAACACAGTGAGGCAGTTGCAAGCAGACAACGTCTCCATCTAAACCTCACAAACCATCCCTTTCATTGCAATAATTCAGCTGCTTATCTTCTGGCACATATCATGCCAACTTAATTTTTCAAGATTTTTTATAGAAATTTTACAAACTGACAACCTTTTGAAGAGGGCAAAGTTCGATCCATGAGTATTCATATCCTCTGAACTTGGTATTTTGATTCGGTATGTTTCTCAGCTTGATTTCTGTCTGTCTGAGAACACTTTGTCTTTGCTGAGAGTGTTGAGTAGGTCCATAGACACTGACCTGGCAACAGGAAAATAACATCTGTTATTCTACGAGGCCAAAATAATCCTATTTATTTTCTCAAAGATACTTGTTATTAAAAAAGGGAAAAGGCCAACAAAAGAGCGAAGAAATTCACAATATCTGAATCAATCTACAGCAATATATCACTTAATGAGAAGGTACAACAATAGTAATTCCAACAAAAGTAAAGGTACCAACAATCATCCTGAAAAAAATATTCTGTGTGAAGTGCTCTCATTACAGAGATAACACGAATCATATACACATTTACAAAAACTCGCCCAACGACAACTTCTTACTCAATGTGTTTTCTGTAAAAACTGTGAATGTATTTCACTTTTCTCATGAATTAATTAGCCTCCACCTTGAGCTTAAACTTGAACAGGTTAGTTGTTTAATGCATATCTTGATTGAAAGATACACATAAAAACATTTTTGACAAAATTACCAATATACCCTTAATATAAACCTTCATGATGCAGTGGCCAAGTTGTTAATAGGTATCAGAATGAGGCAAAATGTTAACAATAGACTGTGTAAGTTGACCTCGAGAACGTACGAGTTTTGGCGAGAATCTTGACTTCCGGGCACCTCGCATAGCATTTACAACGTGTATTGTGTGCAATTTTTTATGAAAAGAACTTTATTGTGCTGTTTTAATAAATTTCATCCATTGAATATAGTTTGACTTAATAAAAGCTTGGTTTACAAATCTTGGTCAAATAATTTTTTTTTTAAACAACCTTGATTTCCGCTTTCACGTTTGAAACCTTAAGGCCCATGAAACAAAAGGCGATCGTCGTGATGCTTGACGTACACGCATGCAAACTCGAGCAAGCTGCTAGATTTAGTCGTAGTACGGTACCCAAACCTCGCGAAAACCGTAGGTCATGTGTATAAAGTTTTGTTCTGTTATTGTCCGTGAACGAGTGTTGTCAACTTGTCACCATGGCCCTTTCATTGCAATATTGGTTAAATTATGTAAAGGACGTATCAAAATTGGCAAGAAAAATTGAAAACGCAGTTAATTGTTGCAGGGTTCTTCGGTTTTTTTGTGCCTCTGATCTCAAAATTATCATTGGCATGATCGCGAAAAAATTAATAGGACGTGCGATATTTTCCCCTTGCTGCCGGTGGTGGGAGTAAGATCAATCAAGCACTCGCAAAGGATGCAATGTCACACAAAATCCATACGACACAGTGTCTGTTTTCACGCTACGTAACGAAGCACTTATCCCGATTTACAATATTACCTAACTTCGGTTTGTCAGTGTATTCGAACACGGTGTGCGTAACACAGTCGGCCTAAATTCGCAATTTGACACTCCGAACCGGACGTTGGAGGTCAAGCATTATTTCTTCATTTTCTCCAACGTTTCCAAGCTTTTTAAATATTTGTTACATTGTAAGTTTTAAATGTAATCATTCCATCAATATGTTTTTGGGGTGGAAAAAAGGTGATGTGACAAAAATAACAATCATATAAAATTATACACGCGTTAACCTCCCATAGCTGATGGCTCAGAGGTGCCAGGAAGTCAATGGTGACCTTATCATCGCAAGACTTACACAGTCTATTAGTCTGGTCATATTTTGCGACCCATGACATGTCAGTGACCTTCACCATTCCCTTAAAGGGGAACTTGATAAATAGTAAGCCTTCTAAAATATACCAACTCACCTGAGTGCGTAGTTTGGAACAGCGACTGAACACAGAACAAACAGTTGGTAAGGGTCTGAGTTAATGGCATAACATTTGTGGTCCTTGGCATGCATGTATGTCTCTTTCACCATGTGTGTGAACACAGCCGGAAGATCCCCTGCTGGATCTAATTAAAAGATAAGAATGTGAACAACTAAGCAATGAATAGATTTTTGTATTGATACATTGCTGTTAAAAGGTTTGCTGAAAAAGAAATATTCTTGTGGCAGATTCTTAGATTGTGTATTATAAAAGCAACCTCCTTTTAATTTTGTTTCTCCAAAATATATTTTCAATTCGAGAAAATTCTGATTTTTTTTCCCTGCGGTTTTTCAATCCCCTTGAAAAAAACAGCGATTGTTGTACATGTCATCGACAGCATACGAACACAGGAAGTGGGAACATGCAGTGGTAATCAAAATGAAAGTACACAAACTTCACATGATGTATGCTGTAAATGCATATGGTTACATATTTGTGTGTCACCAAGTAGATAGGATGTGGGGGGGGGGCTGGCTCACTATCCTCAAAACCGGTTTAAACCGGTTCATCCCCAGATCTTAAAAAAAGATCTGGGGATGCCAGCTTTTCTTTTCCCCAAAAAAGATATAGAAAAAATCACAAATAAAAAAGATATATAAAAAATCACAAATATAAAAGATATAGAAAAAAAATCACAAATAAAATTGAAATTAAAAAAAAATAAAATCTAGTAGGATAGTAAAGACGATGGTCAACTACGGGTCACATAGTGTCGCACAACTCAAAGAGTTTGTTTTTAAAAATAATATTGAGATTGGCGAACCATCTGGCAAGTACGGTAAACTGACTAAGCACGATTATTTATTGGCGGTAATAAAACATTTAGATAAATGACCACCTAAAAAGATTATTCCGTGTGAATGGCTTTTGGTTCGTTAGAAAAATGTAATCAACCAAGCGCGCGTGGTGATAAGTTTTGCGCTTTGCATCGATGGCGTATTCGGCAAGGAAAATCTATACCGGTTCCGCGTAGAATGTGTAAAAAGGGTACTAAAACAAAGTCGCATTTATGTACAAAATGCGGTGATATATTTAAAAGAACTTTTTTATACCGGGTTGAAGCTCAAGCTAGAAGAAATTTTAATCTCGTCATGAAAGAGTTGAAAATAAAATAGTATTAAAAAGTTGAATTATACGACGGGGGTCTTTCTAAGGCTAGTTTATTATAAATATCGTTGTAAGATTTTTCTATCGAAAAGTTTATTTAATTTCAAAAGTTTTTCTACAAGGTCTTTTTTTTCTTTTTCGACGATGGCTTTAACATCTGGAGGAGCGTCTTTAGGAATAAATCTAGTTCGAATGTTTTCTTTCATCTCAGATTACTTGTTTCGCTCCTCGTTGATTAAAACAAATTCTTCTTGGCTTATAAAAAATACGACTGTCTTCGATCGCTTTCGAAACGTGGCTGCCGAATCTGCCGAATCTGCCGATGGTGTTGAGTTTACTTTCGGCTAAAACTCTTATCTCGTTATGTTTCTTTGATTTTTTATCGAGCTTGTATTTCGCGTATTTCATCGCCATCGCCATACCGCCTACCGATGGCTACCCCTTCGAGAACGAATCCGACCAGCGCCGCTACGACGCTAGCCAGACTGGCAATTCCCATCGCTCCAGCCGTAATACCACCGCATTCGGCCATTGTTTCTACGATAGATAAAGTTTTGATGATTTTATTGTATATTTTATACGATCTCTCGCGCTCATTCCTCTCTACGGAAATTTATTTCTGGATGCCGTTGATTTTTTGTAATCGAAACGCATTTACATCTACATTACCCGTGGCGTCCATGGCTGGTAATGTTGGATATAACTTTGTATCGGTAGAGGCGCTCATAGTTGGTAATACATCCGTCATTATTCTATTAATAATAAAGATTATATATATTTTTTTAAACCAACGGAAAACTTTCAATTTTTATATCGAAACAGATTCCCGAGTCTATAGCGCCAAAAAAGGTCGCTTGTACAAAAACTTCTTAATCTTCTGTCATGAAGCAAATTCCGCATTCTAAATGCTGCGGTATATCGTTAAAAGAAAGTTTTAAATCAAATTCATTGGTTTTGGAAAATGCATAAGCCGTGTTGGCTACAAAGTCGCTTTTTGACGTGATTGCATAAGAATCATTTGCACCCTTGATTCTTTTAGCAAAAACTGAACAGTATGACGGTTCTATTCCGAGAAAAAAACATGGTTGTTTCACCATTCCTTTCCACTCGAGGTAAATGGGTAGTCTCCCCATTAAATTTATCAATGGTATCGTGTGACGAATTTCTATAATAGCGATACGTCCATGATGTTCATAAATGGATGGATTGTAATTTTTTGATGAAATTCTCTCGTTCTTGCGACTAGGACCGTATATACTCGCCATTTGTATTTACTATTTAAAAAACTATTTATTAATTTCGACTGTTATAATGGCTGGCATACCACTCGAATCTTTAATTTAAAAACTCATTTCGTTTAATTCTCACGACTGTAACTTTCAACTTTTATTTCGAAACAGATTCCTGTGGTCGTACTACCAAAAAAAGTAGCTTGTACAAAGACTTTTTTACCTTCAATCTTGAAGCAAATTCCACATTCTAAATGCTGCGGTATAATTATCGCTAAAAGAAAATTCAGAATCAAAACCACGTGCATTGAAAAAACCATTAACTCCATAAACTGCAAAGTCGTGATTTGCCGCGATTGAATAAAAATCATTTTCACCCTTGATTCTTTTAGCAAAATCTGAACAGTATGTCGGTTCAGTTTCGAATAAAAACATGGGTTGGTTCAAATGTCCTCCTACCCCCAATATAATTGTATGGGTAGTCTTCCCATTAAATTTACCAACGGTGCCGCATGCAGAATTTCATCCGGATCAATATGCCCATGATTTTCAAAAATAGACGGATTGTGATTTTTGGGCGAAACTCGCTCGTTCTTGCGACTAGGACCGTAAATACTCGCCATTTATAATAACTATCTATTAATTTCGACGGTTAAAATGGCCGGCATACTGTGATTATTAATGTCTCTACCGATAGAATCTTTAATTTTAAGACTCAATTCATTTAAAGTGCCAGTTTTGAGGGTTTTTTAGTAATGGATTAGAATATTCTATCCAGGTACTTTCGCCCAATGATTTATCTTGTAACGGAAAAACGTTTAAAATACTCGAAGGTTTACCGTTGAAAAAATTTTCGCTCGTAGAAATTTGGTCGCAATGAATGTACATTATTTTAAAAGGTTGCAAATGATTTTTTCCACGATGCGCTCCCATAGCTAGAAATTGATCCGGAAACCCAAGTAAATTAGCTAGCCCGGGTGAAAATTTGATTTTCCGGTTTTGATTAATAATATCTAGCAAAGATTCACCGGAACTTTCATCGATGGTAAATGTAAGCCAATGTGTGTTATTTAAAACAATTTCGATAATTTCTTTTATATTATAAAGTCCAGGATTGACAAACTGAACTTCTTCTTCCGGAAGACCTCCAGCATAAATTTTACGACGCCATATTTTTTCTTTTTTACGCACATTATAGTAACCGACCCAAAAGTTGACTGTCTTTAACGAAATCGCGAGTTTACCATCCCGATTATCGATTATATTATCTAATAAGATTGGTTTGTTAAAATGTTTAATTTTGACAGTATCAGGCGTGGATCCAGGGGGGCCGCGGGGGCAACTGACTAAAGCAACTGACTTCTGCCGTAAATTCGACAGGCAGGTCTTGCCGCTCTGAACACCAGCTCGGCCCAATTTCATAGCTTTTTCTTGAAAATTCCTTGCAGACGAAACGTGCAGCTCGTCTCTGGACTCTTTCAAGTGAAGAGATGTTTTTGGTGATATGGGGTTTCCAAGCAGTGCTCCCATATCAAAGATGTGGTCTAACCAGTGTGAAGTATAATTTCTCTTCGATGGACTTTCAGGCCAGTCTCGGTTAGCCCTTAGCAATCTTCTGAGGAACTGATTGATTTATTTTAGTCAACCCATTCTTGAAGACAATTTTCCTCCACGAATTTAGTTAATGGAGATGACTTCATAAAGTTTAACACAGCCTCATTATGGCAATTAATTAATTGCAGTTTCTTTTATATTATATACTAGCCACAAAAAGAAACTGTTCATAGGAAGAAAGTTAATCAAATTTAAATCAATGGACTGATATTAGTCAATGTAGATTGACATGATGAAGGACCATGTAGACTCTCCCATAACAGGACTTTCATTGGAAATTTTCATAATGCAAAGTTAGGCTATCCCATTGTTTGAAAACAAAGAAATTGGTCCTGTATGGAGTTACGTAATAGGCAAGAGTACATAAGGCCTACATTTGGAGAGCAAATGGTACACTCTCCTGGAAAAACACACTGGGCACAACTTCAAGCAGGCGGTGCACAACGGGTACCATGCCAAGATTGAGTCTTGCTGAACGCCATCAGGCTGTTGGAATGTTGGAGACTGGCATGAGCCAGCAAGACGTCGCAAGAAGATTTCATTGTCATCGAAACACCATTATCTGCTCTCCTCAGACGCCACAGACAGCACAATGACATCAGTGACCGCCCCCGTTCTGGACGCCCACGCGTCACAACGCCGCGTCAAGACAGATGGATAGAGATGACACACATGCGGAATCGACGGCAAACTGCTGTAGAAACAGCTCGATCGATACCAGACCTCAGGCGAGTCCACCCAAACACTGTCCGGAATCGACTGCGTCAAGTAGGGCTACGTCCGAGAAGACCAGCCATTAGGCAAATTTTGACGCAACGTCACCGTATGGCAAGGTTGGAGTGGTGTAGACGTCATATGCGGCACCCATTACGATGGTGGAATGATGTCATGTTCACAGGTGAATCAAGATTCAACGTTTCACACTCAGATGGACGTGTACGTGTGTATCGCCGTCAAGGTGAACGCTATGCACAATGCTGTGTGGTGGAAAGGGACCGTTATGGTGGTGGTTCCGTCATGGTATGGGCCGGTATTACTGTACGTAACCATCATAGTACATAATCTGATCACCATTGAACGAAACCTCATTGGACAACGCTACCGAGATGAAATTTTAGCGCCTGTTGCGGTACCGTTCCTTCGACGTCATGGCCCGGGCGTCATTTTCCAGCAAGACAACGCCCAACTGCATACAGCTCGCATTGTCCAGGACTTCCTTCATGAAAACGACGTTGATATCCTGCCTTGGCCAGCAATTTCACCTGATTTGTCACCAATATAGCATGTTTGGGATTAAATGGAGCGTCGCCTGCGCCTGCTGCCGCGTCAGCCAACAAATGTCCAAGAACTGTCCAGGGATCTCCTCAGGGTGTGGAATGACATTCCACATAGGTTCCACAGCAACCTGATTTCATCAATGAGGCGACGATGCACTGCAGTGATCAACGCAAATGGAGGACACACTCGTTATTAATCTTTGTGACATTCCATTTTGCCGCTTAAACTTTGAGCTCAAAGAAAAGGTATAAACGATAAAGCCAATGAGTTATTGTCAAGTGAGAATATTGGCATACTTGTCAGACCAACAAAAACATTGAAGTAGACATTTTCAACCTCATTTTAAAAATATCATGACATTTGTATCATGCACAGTTTCTTTTTGTAGCTAGTATATTTGATTTTCCACAGAAGCTTCGGTGATAAAAATATCCAAGGATGTGTCTCATAAAAGGTTGATAAAAAAGGATTAAAAATTAAGGGTGCAGAGTAAAAAATAAAACCACCATCCAATGTGAACAGCGCCTTCAGTTTGGTGTACTGTCATTATTGAGAAAAGTGGATTTTTTGTATCAATTTCCAATGATGATTATAGTGACTTTTTTCAAATACTTCCCGAAATTAGTTAGTCTACATTTCGTTTGCAATCGGTAGTCTGTGATCGGGTGCAAAGCAAGCTAGTCTGGTTTCTTGACCCGATTCCTCCACGTCTATAAATTGTTCCGTTTCGTCTGAAGAAGGGTCGGGGTACCGTGTGGAAATTACAATCGCCGATGTCAATTTACTGTCGGATTCTACGCCAGTACGCATATGCCTGCGAAGTGAGATGAGTCTTGCAGCTGATCTGCCGATGGTTTTAACACAGGGTAAGGAACAGTATGAAATCAAGCCCTTTTCTTGAAAATTTCAACTGGACTGAATTAAAACCAAGAAAAATTCCGGATAAATTAAAACTGAAGTCAAAAACTGAAAATTAAATGCCAAAAATCGGGGAGGGAGAAACTTATATTGTTGTAGCCATGACATCGCTAAAATATATATATATATATATATATATATATATATATATATATATATATATATATATATATATATATTTATATATATATGACCCAGGTAGAAATTGGGCCGAATTAGGAAAGAGGCAGTCGGCGATAAAGATCTTGGTTTCTTGGGCTGATTTATTCTGAAGGAGTGAACACAAGAAGATGTCGTTCAGTCTTCGATCAAGAATAATATCTCACAAAATATAATAATTAATTTAAAGAATTAAACAAGAAAATGAAATATAATACAATAATCTACAGTTCTCGCCGAAATCTGGGCGGTACCCGCCATCTTGGAAAATTGGCGATATTATGCAAAACATTAAGAAAAGCTAGTTTTAGTAGGTTTCCAAGAAAATACCAGGTCTGCGATATTGCAACATTGATTAGTAAGATAACGATATCTGAAAACGATAATGAAGATATCTTGGAACTAATATTTACAAAATCAGGAATTTCGAAATCACCATGGCTTATAAATCAACTAAAAACTTACGTCAGTAACTAACAAAATAATATCAAGAATACAAAATATGAGTGATTGATAAGGGATACGATGAGCTAATTTCTAAGTATACGAATCTTAAAAATAAAGTGAAATTACAAACGATTGTTACCTGAAGGAGTGAAGACAAGAAGATGTCGTTCAGTCTTCGATCAAGAATAATATGACGGGAAGGTGGAAGCGCGCGAAATGCAAAGCTAACATAGAGGGCGCTTCATTAATTTAAATAAGCCAAGTAAAGAAAAGATTACGTAACAGGGTTGAGTAAACTGAAAATTTAGACGGGGGGTCAGAAAACTAAGCATAAATTTCCATAACTGTCACATTTATATTTATATATATATATATATATATATATATATATATATATATATATATATATATATATATATATATATATATATATATTCTCCATATAATCTTGAAAACTTTTGCAAAAAAAGTCAGGTGAAACTGGCCAGGAATCGCCTGAGATTGCACCACAGAGCATCCAGAATCCAAAATTTTCCGGGGCCCTTAAACGGGCCCCTGGATCCGCGCCTGAGTATGATGCATTTATTATAATATAAATGACGCTTCCTTTAGCATTTCGGAGTAATTTATCAAAGCGGTATCAACAATCTGGAAATTTTGCAGCTCAAAATTTTACTAGAGACTTGACTAATGTAAATATTTAAATTAATGAAAATGATTTTTTTAATGTAGTACTCTCTAATCCATTCGAAAAATACAAGTTACCTCGCGTCGATAGCGACGTGATTGTAAATGATTGGAAATACTGACTATCGTTACGCCTTGTTCTCTAAATAAAGTTTAAATTTTTTCACCCAACGTGACGTCTCTTTCCAACATTTTATTAATCGTTTCTTTGATTCTATTGATTTGACTACGAAGAACGCACTCATTCGTACTCGCAACCTCTAATCTAGATCATCTTTCTTCTTGTTTATCTTCCAACAGTTTACAAGCTTTTGCGGTTTCTTCTTCTTCAAGTCCCCGCTCATTAGCGTCAGAAATTAATTCTTGAAGATCGGAGATTTCTTTGTCGAGTTTGCTCAATTTGGCTAAATTATTTACTAGTTCGCCTCGAGCCGTTCACAAGGGTTTATCGAGACCCATCAGTTCTCGCAATGGAAGCCCATCAGTTTGAGTTTCTTCGTTTAGAATAGAAATTGTTTCATCCAAGTTTTCCCTCACATTTTCCGCAACTTGGGGTAAAACCCGCCTCGAAGAGCCTTCAACGTTTGTTTTATCGAGATTATCAACGGTTTTTTTTTTTACTTCTCACGAGTATTTTTCCGGATCAAGACTTTAATAGTTTTTTTTCTTTCTGCGCTACTTTTTATATCTAATGCTTCATTAACAAATGCAGTTCCTTCATGTCCTTTTTCCCTCGCTCTACATTCAATTCTACTTATGGTGACAAATTCACTCATGTCGGTTACACGCGTTAAATTTACATCTTTGTAATAAAAACCTTTGACTATTTTTTTTCCAGGATCATTTTTATACTCAAAATTTAAATTTTCATTATGTTTTATTATGTCGGGGTCATCGTTATTGGTATAAAGTTTGCGAATTTTGTAAATCATAAGGTTAACTCGTTGCGCCGATATATTTATGTCAGAAGTGATTTCCCCCCTTCCCAATTTTTCTAATCTTTTTTCACTTTCTAATCTTTCTCTTTTTCTTCTATCTTCATCGTCATTTAAAGTCGTTTCTTGTTCTTCAAAGTCATCATCTTGTTTATCGTCTTGTTCCCTCGGCGGACCAGAGAAGTCATCCATCTCGAATCCTCCTTCTGCCATTTACAATTAGTTTTTTTTTTTTTCTCGCTCTAATAATTTATAGCTCACGTAGCCTACTACCGTCATGCTAGGAGCGTAAAAATCGGCTAGCTCAGGCTCGTCGTATAAATTCGACGGTAAATCGTATTGACTGCCGGTGACGATATAATATTCATTCATCGCTTCGTTTATTTCGGTGAAAGTTTTTTTAGCGTTCGATTCTTTTAAGAGTCTGTCGTTCAAAAAATCTAGATATCTCGTGCGCTTTTTGGACCATTCTTCTCTGGCTTTAGAAAGTTGTTCTAGCGCCAGATCGTGCCTCTTTCGTTCCTTTTCGGTATCGTTGGAACGTAAACTGGAAAATAAAAAATTAGATCCGGAAAAAGCGAGTGCGTTTACTACCGTGCCTCCACGGTGTCCCGACAACCAACGGAGGAAAAGACAAAGCCGTCGCGGATACCTTTAAAAATAGATTTTGCATTCCACTCGACTTTGAACTATTGACCGATCATCAACCGTGCAAGCCGGGCTGGCGGATCGGTTGAGTTATGAACTCACGTTTAATAAATATTCAAAAGTTATTAAAAGCACGGACAACGCTAGCAAATATATCATACGCGGAATTTCTCTAGAATACGAGGTTGCCACCAATCCGCAACTCGCTCAAATGATTAAAAATCAATATAGCGACAAGTTGGCTATATTGTACGACAGAGTCTTGAGAGAAAGCGTAAAACTGCTAAACAAGAGAGATAAAACGTGGAATATAAATCTCAATACACCGGCAAAAAGCATGAAGGGAATATTGATGCTATTCAAAGAGCCTGATCAAAAGTATACTTTTAAATTTTATAATCCAAAGATTGACAAAATCTCAATTACTATCGAAGGAGTCCCCAATCAACTTTACGCGCAAGGGATGCGCAGATATCAACACTGGGAAGAAATTCAAAAATATTTCGGAGATTCGAGAGAAGAACACGCCATGAGAGTAACCAAAGCTTTAGGTCTATTGCAAAGATAGAGACTCGTTCGAAAATTGTCTTCGAGAAAATGACGTCATACCGGACAAAGAGACCAGAATGGAAATTAATCAAAAATTAAAACGAGCTAAACATTGCAAGTTGATTTTAAAAACGGATCAACCGACTTATTATGAAATACTAGGCGGATCTGACCAGGTTGCGGCGAGTCACTTGGATAGGTCGTAGTAGGTTACTTGGACAGGTCGTAGTAGGTTACTTGATAGATTATAATAAAATTTATAGATAAATATGCTAATCGAATGCTTAGTTGGATTTTGTGTATTTACAAACTGTTTGGTGGAGTTGTATATTTGAATCGTAAATACTCGTACGTAAATGATGAATTTATAAAACCGTTGACTATAGCGAAGCAAATTTTTTTTTAATATAACAAGTATTATATAATAATGGAAGAAGTTGCGAATACTTTTTAAAAAATGAAGAGCCGTGGCAAGCGCAAGCAAGTTGCGTTGAAAATATCGCTCTACCGTCTACGTCAATCAACAATAATCACAGCGATCGTTTGTTGGCAGTCGTTGCTGGAGGAAACTCGAAAAAACATTTTGGTAAAGAGTATACAATTTCCAAGATTGAAACTTTAAATTTGGTTGACCAAGATAAATTATACGCGCGATACGAAGCGAGACTAGGTCACGACATGATATCCTCATTAGGCTCATCGATCATAAGTCTTTACGCTAGAGTGCTAGGATCGAGTTTAAACTTTGTCGATGTGATGGGATACAAATTTACGATCGATGATAAAGATGGTTTAATTACAGATTTAGAAAAAGACCCGCTCATTTCGAGCGCTCTTTCTTGCGGGTTATGCGAAGTATACTACAAGTACGGAATATTCTTAGCGCCAATCGCGGGGGTGCTAATTTCGGCGAAACATTTTAAAAGAAAAGATTCTTGTCTAGATTATAACGACGATGGAGCAACGCGAGACAGAGAAAACGGAGGAGATCAGCGTGCCAGTAAACCAAGTAACGAAAACACCACCGACTAAAATAAAAAAAATCCGAACAGAGTCGCGGCTGGCAAAAGACTCGCGGAATTTAATAAAAATAAAAAGGAAAATTTAAAAAAGAAAAACGATGTAAAGGCGTCTAAAGAAAGCGACGTTGCTAAACAAAACGTCACGGCTAGTGAAAAAAAAGACGAAGTAAACACGCTTTACAACGGTATAAAAGTAGCGGCCGTTGGTGGCATTGCATGTTTTATATACGAAGCGCTCGTTCCGGTCCAAAAACCCGTAGAAATTACCGAGCAATCAGTTTCAGAACCCGTAAAAACTGTTGCCGAAAAAGAAGTTAATGTATTCGAAATGTAATATAAAAAAAATTAAAAATATTGTCTATAATATAAAATGTCTACGATAGATACGAATGGAATCGTTAATTCAGCCTATCACGGAGGAGTTCTAGGAATTATAACCGTCATTTATAGCATGGCCGCTAGAAAAGTGTTTAACATAAAACCAGCCGATTTAGGGAAACTAGATGTTAGCGACAGTCTTAAACTCACCGCGACGGTCGGGTCGGCGTTAATGACGCAAACGTGGTTGGTTCAACAAGGAATTTTACCAAGAAATATTATGAATTCTCCCAATTAAAAATATTTATAAATAATAAATGTTAAAGCGTACGAGATTAAAACTCGAAAACGCTTATTACAGTCCGAAAGGATATCAAAAGGGTCAAGGAGCGATTGAGAAATTAGCCAAAGAGGCTAAAGTTTATGAAAGTACAACTCAACAGTGGTTGAAAAAGCAAGCGTTATGGCAGATTTATCTCCCATACCCTAAATACATTCCTAGGCCAACCAGCGCGAATGCTCTCAAAGAAAAACCAAACGAGGTCCATCAGGCTGATTTGTTGTTTCTTCCTCACGATACAATCGGTAAAAAAGTTTACAAGTACGCATCAGCAATCTCCGACAAAGCCAGCAGGTACAAAGAGGCCGAACCGTTAATCGACAAGACCGCCGCGCAAGTGGGCAACGCGTTTGAAAAAATTTACAAGAGGAGTCCGCTAACTTGGCCCAAAATTCTCAAGGTCAATCCTGGAAAGGCATTTATGGCGAGCGTAAATTCTTTAATGAATAAAAACCACGTAACTATACAGAGAGGCGAGGTTGGAAATCATAGAGCGCAAGGTGTAGTAGAACGATTAAACAGAACTTTAGCCGAGAGATTGTTTTCTCATCAATACGCGCAAGAAATGGTAAATGTTGCGAGATCTAGAGAATGGGTAAAAAGATTACTGCTTGTCATTAAAGCTCTAAACAACGAAGAAACCAGACTCATTGGATTAAAGCCTAAAGATGCCATAAAGATGGAAACGCGTTAATTAGATATTTATACGCGCCGGGAGAGAATGACAATGATACTCGCCGCAGAGCTACCGATCCAATATGGTCTCTTAAAATATACGGCATTAAATCCTCGACAAAAGCGAAAAATCAACCCATATTGTATTATTTAGAATCGGGTCCTTCTCGATCCTTTGTTAGAGAAGAATTACAAATTGTTCCGCGAGATACGGAATTGCCGCCAAAAAAATTTTAATTTCCATCTTGCGTCATTGCTTAAATCTTATAATTACCGTATGCTAGAGTATGAATTCCGTCCGGTAATATATACCTCTTTGTATCCAGCGGCGATAAGGATATTTTATTGACGCGTGTCGTGTAAATGTTATAATTTTCATTTCTAATAAAATTCATAGAGTGAACGAGGATCTTTTTTTGAGATAAAACTCGTTTGAAATGCTCGTGCAGAATTTTCTTTTTCAAAACAGGCTTTTTTACGCCTTTAGCCTTTCTTAAAGATTCCTCGTTCAATAAAAGCATCGAGTATATTTTTGGTCTTAGTCCAACAAATTCAGAGATGATAGTTCCCGATGTTTCTTCTTTCATTTTACCTATCATCATTTTATTCGCGTCTGAATACAAAAAATGACCTTTTGGATAATTACTAAAATCGTAGAGATTAGCGTCTTCCGACATGTCTTTATAAACATCTTCCGCTTTTATATCGAGTAATAAGCTGTCCGTATCCGTGTAAAGTAGATTACATCCGTCGCCGTACTTGTTTTTTAAATGATTGTTATAAAAATCGTACATTAAATGTGACCCGCTCCGTCGAAATGAGACTTGTCCCCCAACGGAGGTTTCCGTGTAATTCGACTCTGAACTTGTGCTCGCCAAAAAAAAAAATCGAAAAACATTGCATATCGATTTCTAGGTTTTTATATTTTTAGTTTGATAAAATCTCGATCAATCTTATGGTGGTCTTACCTTTTCATAAAAATATTAATAAATCCATAAAAAAGGACGATTTCTGGACAATGTCTGTATCATGTTTGTCTTTCATGTGGCCTCCGTTAAATCCAAACAGGTCAAAATATCCTTGTTTTCGAGACAGCAACACGAGTATTTCCGTTAACGTTAAACGTACGTGTTTTGTATCAAAAGAAAGGTCATGACCTCAACTGCGCACTGTTGTGGCAATGACTAAGCAGTATGGAGCTCTAATAGTAGTTTTAAGCCGCAAAATAAATTGTTAGCCAACGAGCCGAATCATCGGCAAGGTAGAAGAAATACAGCTCTTTGATTGGACAACAGTAAGCAACCAGTTGTCTGAGCATGCGCAGTTTACCAGAAAATGAATGACGTCACCCTTAATGACGTACGATCTTTCGGCCAACTCTAGGCCCAGCTTAGCCGGTTATACAGACCAGAGTCTAGGCCTGGGCCCCGCCGCTCCGTAAGCTGGCTATCTGCATACACCTAGCCTATACCTAGTGCATGCACTGTGTACGCCGCGACTCCACACACAGCAGGCGGAATGAATACGCGGGCCGGTGTGGAGAGCCGGTGTTTGGTACAAGGGCTGATTAATTATTCATGAGTTGTACATCGAACGATAGCTCGCGCGCTTGCTCAGTGTGTGGACCAAGTTTAATGTTGATTTTCTCCGAAGCGCGAAATTCAAAAACGAAACAGGCCGCAAAGTGATGGTTGTCTTCATCGCTCGATAATTCCGGAATGGAATAAGCTACGGAAATAACATTTGTATCATTGGAAAGCCCGTGAGTTACTTGTTAACCTAGCATACATATCTATGAATGTCAGATCTGGGGGACAAGTCTCATTTCGACGGAGCGGGTCACAAATGTTTAGATAAATCCAGTATGCACATTCCTACGTATACCGGGCGGTTTAGTACGAGTTTTGTTTTATGCGTGTGAATAGCCGCCAAGTCGTAATCGAAAATCTTAGCCCTAGCAAACGTTGGCCTCGCGATTAATTTACGCGTACGTTCTTTTTCATAGTCTCTCACTAAATGCACGTTTATCCGATGTTGTAAATTTTCCATCGTTTTTCCAAATACTGAATTATTCATGAGTTTGTATAAATCTTTTTCAAAATCTGACTCGGCATTTTTTCTCAAACTTGTGTTCAAATCGATGTAAGACTTCATCCAAGGCGCTTGATTGAACTTTAAAACGCGATGAATTTTAGTTAGTTTCATGCCGAGAAATAAATATAGCTGTAGATTACGATAATGAAGAACGTATTTTGACTTGCTGTTCAAATTTGGAGTTAATTTATTTACTTTTGGAGCTGGTCTGTTTTTCAATAGCTCGAGCTGATAGAGAGACATCCATTCCTTTGGAATTTCCAACGACTCTGGCGCGAGTGGAAATGCGTTGTGAAGATCGTGCAATTTTTTAGGATATTCAAGATCAATTTCTAAAATGTACCCTTCGCTCGATTCTGGCGATATTGATTTTATATCCACCGAATCAATTTCACCCCTCGTTAACCATTTAAATTTTCCAGTCGGAAGGTATTGACTCATCGCCCAGCCGTAAAGGTTATTCGCGTCGAGGTATCAGATGTAATTTTTAGATTTTGATGGGTCGTAATCTTGTAAGTAGGGATTGTTCGCTTTAGCGTATCTTTGACTAACCATCGACGTACCTCCCCTAGTGCCCTTTTCTATAAATAAATGCATATCGTAATCCGTCAACAACTCTAAACGTACGTTCGAATGTTTCAACAGAGCGTCCCAACTCAAGCCTGGACTGGTGTAATAATGAGCTGGATCCAATTCGTACTTTTTTATACAAGTTGCGCGAAAATTTTCAAAAACGTCCGCTAATAAACAAGTATCCGTACGCACGTAGAGGTCGTGATAATCCCCTAGATTTTTACATTCAAACTTGGACCAAACGTTCTTCAATTGCGTGCAGATATTGTTCGTCCGTAATGCCTTCGACTACTATAGTATAAAAAGCGTCTTTCGAAGGAAGACTCTTTTCTTTAAAACGTTCAAAATTATCCATGTAATCGTATAGATAAATACCTTTGTTTAAAAGCAGTTTCATCTTGTCTCGGTCCGGGTCGTACTTGGTAGATATCAGTAAAGAATCGGGATCGTTCAATTTAATAACGAGCTTGTCTAACGAAGCTAGTAAAAATTGAGCGCTGTCGATAAATCGCAGTTGCCCGATTGAAAAAGAAATATACTTTTCCATGTTGTTTGGGATACACTTTAAATTTCCTTTGGTTACACTCGTAGCTTGCATGATGAGATGAGAGTCATATCCTCGCAAATTATGAAATATTACAGGGATAAACGTTTTATTCGGTTTTATGCTAAGTTTTAAATTAGTCATTATGCGCCGCTCCTCGATATTTTCCAGTCATGTGACAATGATCGCGTACTTTTTTATACTTGCCTTCATCAAAATATTTTTCGCAAATCCAACACTTGGTGGATTTTTTATAATTTTTCACTTGATCTATCGTCATATACATATTTTTAGGTTTTTTAAATATGTCGTTGATGTTTTCTGCTTCTTTTAACAACGAGTCCAAAAAGTGTTTTGAGGCATCTTTCCCCCTGTATACCTTGGGTGGTTGAGTTTGGCCGTCGCATCTAACGACCACGTACGAATACCCACAAACTACGTACTCTTGAAATTTTTTAGTATTGGTTATACTCGCCTCGTCAATCTTTTTAATTAACGCTTCAAAGTCCGCGTATATAACGAAAGGAACTTTCATCTTTTTGTGAAAATTTTTAAAATGCATAATATTTTTACCCTCGATCGGCATCACGATTTTAACCTCTCTGCCGCCAATTCCCTCACACTCTGGAATGTGTTTTAGGAGCAATGCTTCGACGGTGTAACCGTATAAACATCTCGCACAAAAATGTTTACGATCTTTATGTCTCGTTTGATCAAATAGTAAACGGTTAAAATCCTTGATCCAAACGTAGTGCGATTTGTTTTCTTGGTGAATTAACAATAAATTAATACGAGCCATACTCGCGGGTTGATCGCTAAGTTTATAAACTACGATTGAATTTTCGTAACCAAAAACGTTTATAGCCAACTTGTTTGTTTCTCTACTTTTTTAACTTGTTCGATCGGAGTTGGAGCATCGATTTGGTAAATATTTTAACCATCTTTTGTAGGATAGCTAGAAATTCTATCAGCATTTTTTCTAGCGGGAAAATAGCGGAACGAAGCGCCCATCGCAGACAATCATCGTCCTCGTTTTTTACGTTAATGCATGCTTTTCTGTTACTTATATATTTCGGTAGTTTTATATAAGAACCGCCTCTCAAAGGTTGATATTTCGCGATTGTAATTCTCATAGTTTCAACACGATCTATGATCCATCCAGAAACGTTGTGCGTCCACTTTTCTATAGCCTCATTAATTTCCGCAAAGGCTGTAATTAATACATCTTCAATCTCGTTCGGATCGAGTAAAACGATGCATATAGTTTATTATGAAACGTTGGAAAGTCATAATCGACCGTACCATCCGGTTTCTCTTTACGCAATTGAATCTCCAAATAAATCATAAACTTTATCCCTCCAAATTCTTGCAAGTCTGAGGTTAACTTGGCTACAATCTTTGGCTTTGCCGCGGTGAAAAATATGCTTGGATCTTTTTCTTTGCTATGGCCAAGCGGTACGGTCATAATTCGTTGTCGCAAATACATTCCACCGTTGATGGGCGGTTCATCAAATCTCAACTCTTGTTCGGGCGCGTAAAACGTTTTAATGGCACCGATGTAGTCTTTTTTGATGTACCCTCTTCTCCCGCTGAAATTTTCTGATAAAGGAATTTTTTAAACTTTTAAATGCCCTTTAAGTTGACCCAATGTTAATAATTTATACCATGGCGTTGGTTTATGATGTTTTTTGTATTTTTTTACTGCGTTATAAAAAGACCGTTTATTAACTCTATTCGTTCCACTGTCACGCTCTACCGATAGTCCATGCTCGCACGCAAAATTTTTCAATTCACTCAATGTCCACCTCGATAAATATTTATCCATCGTCTTTACTACCCTACTAGATTTTATTTTTTTTAAATTTCAGTTTTATTTGTGATTTTTTCTATATCTTTTTTATTTGTGATTTTTTCTATATCTTTTTTTGGGGAAAAGAAAAGTTGACATCCCCAGATCTTTTTTTAAGATCTGGGGATGAACTGGTTTAAACCAGTTTTGAGGGTAGTGAGCCAGCCCCCCACATCCTATCTACTCACCATGTGCGTCACTCGCTCATTAGTGCAATTTATTCTTTGAACATAATCTAAGTAAATTTGGGTGCTGAGTGTACGCCCTTTTCACTAATAATCTGTTGATGACATCATATGAAGAGTTTGTATGTCAGAAAAATAAATTTTGAAGGCATAATATGTTTTGATTTGTAATACTGACAAGTGCACCCATATTGTGAAGCTATAAAGGGAAAAGATGAGTGAGCAAAGTCTATTGAAGAAGCCTTTGACAGCAAGCATGTGACAGGTGCAGTCTTCTTGGACCTAACTGCTGCATATGACACTGTGTGGCACCAAGGCCTTCATTTGAAGCTCCAGAGACTGCTCAGCTGTAGTCATCTCACTGACTTCATCATGGAACTTCTGTACACCAGATCCTTTGTCCTCTACACCAGCGATGGACAGAGAAGCCGACCACACAGGCTGAAAAATGGTGTCGCTCAAGGCTCTGTCCTAGCACCAACACTGTATAACATCTATACATCTGATTTTCCTGCTACCTCGGCCAAACGATACATGTACATGTATGCCGATGACGTTGCCCTCACAGTGTCTGCTCCAACTGTCGAGGAAGTGGAAGAAAAGCTTTCCACAGACATGAGCATCATCTACCAATATCTGAAGAACTGGAGGCTGAAATTGTCCACTGCTAAGCCGGTCTCATCCATATTCCACCTGAGAAACCGCATGGCAAACTACCAACTCAAGGTGAAGCTGGACTCTGGTGATTACCTCCAATTTGATCCTCAACCCACATACCTTGGTGTCAGGTTGGACCGCAGCCTCACATTCAAAAGCCATTTGACAAAACTCAAGAGCAAGGTCTCTGCCAGAGTGGCTTTAGTAAGACGCCTGGCCAGTACAAACTGGGGTGCATCCTTCTCCACCCTTAAAACCTCAGTCATGGCTCTTGCACTCTCAGCAGCAGAGTACTGTGCTCCGGCCTGGACACAAAGCGTCCATACCCGTGGACTGGATGTACTTCTTAATGATGCAATGAGACTTGTCTCTGGCTGCATCCGAAGTACTCCTCTGATCCACTTGCCCTTCCTATCGGGGATTCAACCTCCACAGGCCCGTCGGGATAACATATGTAGACGTCTGTACCGTAAAGCTGCTCGGCCGAACCACCTCCTGCATGAATTCCTCTTTGAAAAAGAGGCCCCGCGCAGACTGTCCTCAAGGAGGCCACTACGCCCGTATGCTGAGAACCTTGAGGTTGCTGGTGTTGCTGAACCAGCTGTCCCTGAGAGGCTCAAACCATATCTCAAAGCTTGGTCCTCTCACCCTCCTGGCGGCAACCTTCCCAGGAAGCCCTGGGTTCAGCTGAACCGCCTACGATCAGGCGCTGGCCGCTTTGCAGCAAGCATGAAAGTATGGGGTATAAAAGACTCTGACTTGTGTCCATGTGGTCAAACTCAGACTGCTGAGCATGTTCTGAATGATTGTGCCGAAACTGGACCCCCATGTCCTCTGACTGACATTGACAACCCACAACTGGTGTCATATCTATATGATTGTCAGTTCTAAATGGCTGTGGTTGACATACGAAATAATAATAATAAGTGAGCAAAGTACACTGTGTATCTTGATATTCTTGGTGGAATATTTTACTTGTTGTGAATTGCTAAGTCAGGTGGAAAGGGTTTCTGGAACAAGTTGCTTAAGTGATTTCTGGGGTAAGGATGTTTTTCGAGTTTCGACAATCAGGTGGTGCTTAGTTAAGGGAAACAGAAATTTAATACTTACATCTTTCATAATATTGAGTCAAAGACAGGACATCAAATAAGCTTTCTTGATTTCTTTAAGAATGTGATTTTGTTGGGAATTTAGATTTTTTTTTTACTTTCTCAGAATATATGGACCAATGGAGCTTAAACGTTCATAGGTTGGTTTCCAGACATCACATATTCCTTGATTATAAGAGTATAAATGCATTGGATGATCTCCGATTACAAACTGAAAGGCACCCTCGCTCAAAGGCAAAAGAAGGTCACTCATGATTATTGGTTCATGTATGCATGTAGTCTTGGTTCAAAACTGTGTTTGTATGTTTATGATACACGATCCGACGGCGCTACACAAATGCTACAATCATGAACCGCTACCACACACACGAACCGTTATCTGTGTTTGATAGCAGTTTGTGTGTGTGGTAGCGGTTCGTGATCGTAGCGTTCGTGTACCACCGTCGGATCGTGTATCATAAATATACAAACACAGTTTTGAACCAAGACTAGTATGCATGCTGCACGTACCCGCACTCAAAGGTGTAAGTGTAGCGCATACATGAACCAATGAGTGACCTTCTTCAGCCTCTGAAAGAGGGCGCCCTTTAGTTTGTGACGCTTCATGCATAAGTTCCCCAGGCTTTACTGCTCTACCTACTGTTCATTTTAAAAAATATCAATAATAAAAATTAATATAACCAGGTGATGATCCACAGCTGTTCTCACCTGTTCTCTCTGGACTATGGCATGCTGGGAACAGTGTACCCACTGTGTTCCTGTAGAATGAATTGAGAACCTGTCTCCGACGTGCATAAGTCAAAGGTCGCCTGTCTGCGGCACTTCCTTCTTGTATGGGTAATCGACAGCTAGAAAGACACTTGTGTTGGTCTATATTCACGATCAGAAACCTGAACAGAAAAGGTATTGAAGTATAAAATAAAGACTTTGCACTGTTTTTTGGGGGACATATCGGTCTATTTTGTCTTTCTGATTATAGCATCTTTTGTTACTCTAAGGAGAGACGCCCAAATTTGTTTATTAATCTCACCCTAAAATTCCTGAATCCACACTGAGACTCTTTGGTACATGTTCACCAGCGACTGCAGCCTTCTGACATGCCCGCAGTGACTCAACATGTGCCCGCCATGATGGCTCCACCAATGATGTTTCAGATTTGGCCAAAGTGGGCGTGGCTAAACACAGGACACTAACAACAACGCCAGGGAGGAGACTGATGCTAATGAGGCGATGAGGAACCTGCATTGGATACAGTTTCATATCAACAGTAAAAGTAATAACATGCCATCCTGCTGTGGCTCACTTCATGTAACTGACCTGTGAAAGTTTCGGCAAATTTTGTTGTGTTGTTATTGAGAAACATACTTTTTGTCAATTACTTTTCATGGGTAAAAATGTATGGAAAAATGTACTGGAGTACATTTAGTGTGAGTACGAGTATGAGTATTCAACTCTACAGTTGTAGATGAGTGCTTTTTCTTGATTATATGAGTATGAGTATAGAAAAATGCACTCCAGTAGGGGTAGAAGTATCAGTATGGGTTAAGAGTGCTTCAACTCTGTTGAGAAAATAGTGAAAATACCGAAATTTTGATTATCGAAAGCGAATTTTGATTAACAAATATGAAATTTGATAGTTTGGTTGAAAAATTAAATGTACTATTGGGGAATAATACTTGAATATTCTTAAAAACCATTGTAAACATATATTGATTTCACCTTTGGACTTGCATGTGGGAGATAGATGGGTACGTCACTTGAGGTTCCCGTCGGTAATGTGTTGACAAATGTCGCAAGTAGTGCCTTCTCTTGGCCTGTCATACTCCACCACTTATCTGTCGCTACAACCAGACGGCCATTACAATGTAAACAGCCAAAGGTGCTGTCCGCACTATTGATAAACATTTCTAGTGGCTCCTGTTGCCAAATAAAAAGGAAACAACATTTAATATGAAGTGAAGAGACATAAAAAATAGACCAAGATTTTGGGGCTGGCTGGCTGAATCTCAGAGGATAGGTTCAAGTTTCAAGTTTATTTTTCCACAGAATTATAATAAAAAACAAGTACATTTTAACATAATAATAAATACAAAACAAAGGAGTGATCTGCAGAAGGGGCCCATTAAAAGCAAAGCTTATATGTGTGGGTCCCTAAATGCAAGCATATGTGTAAACTGGCAATGACAACACTCACAAAAAGTTTAACCTGCACATGCTGCATTTCACAAAAAGATTATATAAGATGTGTCAGTCAATTATTAAAGGAATGGATAGAACAATATACTTGGAAATCTACTGGACACACTAGATAAAAGATGCATTTACATGCACTAAGTGTGTAAAGAATACCTGTGTAACAACACACATTTTCAATGAATCAAGCCAAGCAACTCAAGGGTATGTATTTGGGGTAGTTAGGGTTAAAAGGGAAATATATAAAAGGAACAAGGAACATATGACAACCTAGCCTTGACCAAGGCGTGTCGGTACGGTTTGGTTGCATATAATTTTACCCCACTTAGCTATCCGAACTCCAGCGCATATTCACACATTGTACGGACTCATATACATACTGTATACATATACATCTATACTGAACAGCAAAAGAAACGTCGTGATTTTAAATCGTTGACATAACTCAACCACAAGAGTTTTACATGTATCGTTTTCGGGAAATATGCAGTCTAACATCATTCTGAATCATAACTGTGCCTGAAAATCATATAGGCAGATGGAATGCGACTTGAATGGTTTCAAAGTGTACGTTACAAAATATACCTGTTGATATCTTGTATTCATACGATGTTTCTTTTGCTGTTCAGTATACATAGTGTACATAATGTATGTAGTACACTTTACATTACTGTACATACAGTGACCATTCGTCGTTGCGCCTTGATGCTTCTGCACATGCCAAAATTTAATGCGGAGCTCATTAACCCTCCTATTATCAGTGTTGTTCTTAACAAAGTCGACCCATACTTCAAAATGTCACAACCGTGACATTTTGAGGCACACACTTTCTTATCTGAATATTAATGGCATTCCCCAAGGCACTTCAGAGATATGAGGTAAACTGAAGCAGCCACCTGCTTTGTTTCATTGCAAGGTTAACTTGAAATAAACCAGTGCAGTAACTTGGGGTATACACATACTGTGTGAAGGTCAGAACACTTTGTTTTTGTCTCAGACCCAGGGGCATTTTGGGGTATCCATGTACCACTCTTGTGTACAGTATGCAATATTTTAAGGCATGCATAGAAAAAGCATTGTGTATTTAGCAGACACAAGTTTTTGTGGCATTTTGGAGACTGCATGTATACAAGGGTTAATGCTAATATACCAAATTCAAAAACCAAAGACGTATTCTCTTACTGGTTGGCCCAGCAACATGCTCACTGTGGGTGTGATATTCATGTACTGTACGTGTACAACTAGCGCAGGTTTGACTTTGTGTACTCCATTTCACATGTATACAGAGACGGAGTCCATATTTGGGCTACGACATGTGTTTGCATGCATTGTGCTGTGTGTGGGACCAAATGGGGTCAAAGGTAGTGGCCTGTGATTGGCCAACATATAAAATGAACCGCCCACATCTTGCATACGGGCACATCTTGGAATTCCAACCGTATCCATGACTTAGTTATTGGTCTCACTGTACAGTGTACGTGTCCGGGCCGGGGACGGCGGACCATGTGTGTGTTCTGAAATTCTCAGGCAAGCAATCGGTACAGGCTGGGGTTGGGAATACAGTGCTAAGTGTGCACTTCGACAACAGCCTTGGTCAAGGCTAATGACAACCATACCTGTAGTGTAGAATTTTCTGGGCAAGCTATAACATCCGCAGCCTCACAAATACAACCAAAGAATTCTGAGCTGACTAAGAGAGAATCTATAACCCCAAGGCAAACCTGTATATGAATGAAAAACAAGAAACATCAGTATTCAAATAACAAAGGAGATGTTTTGAGATTAGATTTTTATTTACTTGTTATGGAGTGCCATGGTCGAGCGGTTTAGTGCATCGGATTTGTGTTCTGATGGCCGAGTCGTCAGATTATGGGTTCAAATCCCAAACGCGACCATGATGCTTGTGTCCTTGAGCAAGACACTTTACCATAATTGCTTCTCTCCACCCAGGGGTAAATGGGTACCTGTGAGGGCAGAGTTGGTTGTTGTGTTTGATTAGCCCTATATGCGCAGTAATGGCAGCAATTAAGCTGTATACTCCCCAGGGAGCTGAGATGGTTTCAAGAATGATTTATTATGAGCCTGATGAGCAGGGGTAATAATATAATGCGCCTTGAGCACCAGTTTGGTGGATACATGCACTATATAAGTCCACATTATTATTATTATTATTATTATTATTATTATTATCTTAAAGGGAAGGTGTAAACCATTGATAATGTTGGTAAAACTGTTTACTTTCTTTGAAACAAGATTTACTTTAAACAAACCTAGTCAGGTCAATATACAGTTTACCCCCAAAAAATTGCAACAAAAGGTTTTTCAACGGTTAATAACATATTAAAAATCTAATAAAATCGGACATCTGGAAAGCTGTTATTTTCAAAATGGCGTCCAAGATGGCCGCCGTTACCTTAAAATGGCCATAAATCATTTATTATCCATCCTAGAGTTGTAATTTTGGTATCTACCCCCTGGTTTTAGGGGTCAAGAAATCCATTAAGACCAATAAAAGTGTCATTGAGTAATCAGGAAACCTAAAAATCCAAGATGGTGTTCAAAATGGCGCAAATTCACTAAAATGATTGTAAGTCATTTACTATTCACCTCACAGCTATTATTTTTGGGGTACCCTTCGGCTTTATGAGCCAAAAAGTACATGAAGAACATTTAAATTATCATGGAGTAATCAGACAATCAATAAATCCAAGATGGCAGCCAAGGTAACATTCAAGAATGTTATTATTTAGTTCTCATTCTCGTTGCGCCTCGGGGCCTCGACCTGCGGCCCTCCGACTTGCGGGCCCGGTAGACTCCTTGGTCCGTTTTTCAAGACGGGTCGGCAGGGCTCGCGACAATCGCTCGCGGACCCAGGGCACCGTGACGCGGTCGACACCAGGAGCGAATGGCCGCGCCGCCGCCACTGGGGACGGTCGCGGCGGGCGGGGCTCACCAGACTCCCAGGCCTCCCAGCCCGACGGGAGCCGCTGGCGCAGGCGCAGCCCGTCGTCCCTTCCTCAGTCGGGTCGCCGGCGCAATGCGGCCGGGCTGTAGGCTCTCCGACCGGGACCTCCGTTGAGGCCCCGGCTTGGCTGGAGTCACCGGCTTGGCCGGCCTCTGCCGGTGACCCAACCGGTCGCGGGCGCCGCGCCCGAGGAAAGTGCACGCCCCCTACGAAAGGGGCGTGCGGGGACCGCGGGGGCACCGCGCCGGCCGCGCTGAATCTCCCGGGCCCGATCTGCACGGCCCTCCCGTTTGCTTCTCGACGGCTTCACATACTCTTGAATTCTCTCTTCAGAGTGCTTTTCAACTTTCCCTCATGGTACTTGTGCTCTATCGGTCTCGTGCAGGTATTTAGCCTTGGATGGAGTTTACCACCCGCCTTTGGGCTGCGCTACAAACAACCCAACTCCCGGAAGCCCTGGTCTGCGGCCGGCAGGCACCCACAGGGGCCTGACACCCGCCCTGGAACAGAGCATGCCTCGATCAGAAGGACCTCGGCGCCGGCACGGCGTGACAGGGGGGCCGGACTTCTTTACGCCACAGTTCCCTCGGGCCTTCGGGGGGCTCGGGGATTCGGCAATGGGCTCTTCCCGCTTCGCTCGCCGCTACTGGGGTAATCCTGGTTAGTTTCTCCGCTAACATTGATACAGTGAATAGTAACTGTATACAGATATTTCGGTGTATTTCATCCAAGATGACTGCCATCATGGATTTATTGAGAACTTGATCACTCAATGATAATTTAACTGGCCTAATATATTTTTGATCCTGACAATCTTGGGAGTACACACCTAAATTACAGATCTAATGAAAATAATACGTGATCTTTTCAGCATATTGGATGCTATGTTGGATTTTTTAGGTTACCTGATTACTCAATGATATTTGTACTGGTGTTAATTTCTTAATTTTTAGACCCTAAAACCTAACAGCAGACATCAAAATTACATCTATAATGTAAATAGTAAATGACTTATAGCCGTCTTGGAAGCCACCTTGGATGCCATCTTGGATTTAAAGCTTTACTCAACAACACTTTCACTGGTCTGAGTAGATTTTCCAACCCCTTAAATCACCGAGGGGTAGACACCAAAATTACAGGCATAATATAAACAGTTAATGACTTATAACCATTTTAGTTTAATTGGCAGCCATTTTGGACGCCATCTTGGATTTGCAGGTTGCCTGACTACTCAACGATACTTTAGGTGGTTTCAATGGATTGCTTGACCCCTAAAACCTAGTAGTAGACACCAAAATTACAACTCTGGGATGGATAATAAATTATTTATGACCATTTTAGGGTATTGGCAGCCATCTTGGACACCATTTTGAAAATGACAACTTTCCGGAAGCCAGATTTTCTTAGATTTTTAGTATGTTATTCCTGATGTCAAATACTACCAAAAACCGTTGAAAAACCTTTTGTTGCAATTTTTTTGGGGTTGGGGTGTTTTTTCCATAAATTGACCCGTCTAACCTGTGAAAGTTTCAGCTCGATTTGGAGTCAATTGGGAAGTGTAAAAAAGCATTTTCAATTTTTACAGAATAAACATTTACAGAAAAAAGTTGCATATTTTTTGTGCACATTTTTTGGGTGTTTTCTCTGACAACTTTACATTAAGTAAGTTTTTTGACAGTTAACCTCACTGTGAACTTGTTATGAAGTAACATTTGAATGCAACTGATGGTTGGCTTCCTGCATGGTATTATCATGCACAGGGACATATACAAATATTAAATATAAAATTACTAAAAATTATCCTCAAAATTTACTTGCTTTTAAGTCTCTTCTCAGCCTTTCCACATTATTTATGTTTTCTAGAGTATCTAGACCAATGAACATCACCTGCAAATCAATCATAATTAGTGTATTAATTAGGGGTTGGGGTATTTCATGCACATAATACTTTATTTCAAAAAAAATACTTTTTTGACCAAGATTTGACAAACCAACTTCGTCTTCAGTGTCTAGTATGTTGCCATCACTAGACTACTGTGGGCAAGGTGATTGCCATCACTACACCACTGTGGCCAAGGTGATTCACGCAAAGCTGATTGGTAATGGTAATGGTAATGGTTCCCTGTCCTCCACTAACTAGTGTACACACGATCCTGCAGTATAGTCGGATTATAATGTGTAAAATTGTGCATTGTGCATAACATATAAAATCGCCTGCAATAATGCAACCATATAATAATGCACCATAATTACATAAAAAATTCTAGGATATTTTATTTATCAAATACTGGGGTGTTCAAAACGCAGAGAGCAAAGTCAATGATGCTAATGTACAGTGGATGTCTAACTACTATTAATGGATCACCCCAAGTCCCTGTGGCAACTTTGAGATCTTGAATAAATCCTTGGAGTCTTAGCACAGAAAGAATGTCGTTTCCTATAGCAAGAATTTGGAATACTACCATACTATAAATACAGGGAAAAAACATTGACACTAGCCCAGGTTGGACTTTCACCTTCGTGTACTACAGTGACATCCAAATACGGAAAAGAATATTTTGTGTAAAATCATAAATTGCTGAATTTTTTACCTGTGTGAAGCTGCTGAAACTTGGCAGTAGAATCCCATGACCAAATACAATGCATCTCAGCGAGGTTTGAATTTCAAAAAATAATTCTCACTAAGTATTTTTAATGAAATAATCCCAAGATTTAACGTTAAAGAATTACTTAAGTTTTGATGGCTGTATAATAAAAAATATGCCAGTGTCGGCACGGGTGCGTCAGTGTACATACATGTATGAGCGTGACGAGCATACATAAAACCTGCTGTGTGGAATATTTTACGTGTACCGCACATACGCAGCCATTTTGTCTAAATGGACTTTGGAATGACAAACAACCATGAAACTCTAGGATTTCTTCAACGTTAAATCTGGATTTGCTTTCAATAAAATGACTTAGTAAAAATGATATTTTGAAATTCGAACCTTAGCGCTTGTCATTATAGTTGTTGATGTAAGTTTAGTACTGATTTTCAGCCTCCCCACACAGGTAAGATTTAAACAATGTCACAAAAGACATTTTCTGTGCGGCGGCTGACCTGCTGTTTGATAAAAGTGTTGTCAAAACTTATTTAAGTTTGGGCACAAAAATTTAAGTTTTAATTCATCACTAGATGAGTAAAACTACACCTACCATAGTGTAGAAGATGTGATCAAGTAACATGTTTAGATGAACATCACTACATCCATCGTCTGGCACGATCAATACCAATGTCACACTACGGAAACAAAATACAAGGAAAATAGCCGTGTAAGAAAAACAAGTACCAATAGCCTAATCCTGAAAACAATTTCTGTCTGAAGTGCTTTGATTTCAGAGAAAGCACACAAAATATATGTACATTTATTAAAAATTGCTGGACAGCACAAAGTGTTTTTTGTAAAAATTGTGAATGTTTTTTACACTTATTACTGGAAGCGGTTGCTATTTCATTGTCAACATCACAGTAATGCACTTCGCTTTCACAGTATGATTTTTGTCACCTAACTGCACCAAATAAAAACATTTTTTTTACAATCTACCTCTCATGAAATACTTTCCAGACCACCTTAGCCTCCTCTGTCGTGGAACTCTGTAAACCAACACCGTGATTCTGAGCAAACATCTGAACTCCGTACAACATGCCTTGCTCCGCAAAGGCTAACTAGATAGATTGACAAAAGATTGACAAATAAATAATGATTAAATCAAATGACTACATAAGCCAGTACCAATGTTCTGTTCACTTGCATTAGGGGCCAGTGGGCACGAATTGCAGGGGGCAGTTTGTTGGGGGCGGGGGGGGGGGAGTTACCCCCATTCTAGTGTAAAATGAGTAAGAATGTCAAACCCAAGCGCCACTTTTTCTCACTCATAATAACAATAAAGTAATCTTAGCTGCTCAGTAAATAAGGTGAAGAACATATGGGTGATGATAGTGTGACGAAAATGCCCCCTACATATGGGTCATTTTCATCAATCTTACCTTAACCCTAACCCCCTGGCCCTTTTAGGTAGGATGCATCCTCAATCACACAAAATGCTACAAAATGTCTTCATAAAATTTGGAAGGTTCCTGAATACTCCAAAATCACCCAATATATTGTGCTGTATTTCGTGTGTAGGGTGCCCACTGCCTCAATCACACAAAATCACACATACCTGTACCATTTGCCTTTATCCCTTTATTATGAACAAAAATACATGTTTTTTTTGGGGGGGGGGGGTTTTGTTGGCTCAGTCACCTGGTATTGTATTCCTAAATTGATACATGGTGTGAAATGTATGCAAATAATGCCATTTTATTATTACCAGTGCATAAAACTTACCTCAGTATAAATTGAATAGTCTGTTTGCTGGCCAAGTACAGTTGTATGAGTTGAAACAATACAAGTAGTGTTTGTACTGAATTTTGTACTTGTTTTATCCTTAGGGTCACAGGCCACAGCGTTGATATGTAGGTCACTTACCTTACCAAGGTTGCTGTAGTCACTCAGCACTTACAAGTACATGTACATGTACAGTACTTTTAGTTAAGTGCCACAAAATCACACAGCACATGGCCATCCTACATGTATCTCAATCCTCCACAAAATCACACAGCACACATGTACATGTAGCACCTTCCTCAATCACCCAAAATCACCCAGCACATATATCTAGCATCCTTCCTCAATCACACAAAATAACACAGAACATATATAGCATCCTTCCTCAATCACACAAAATGCTCCAATACCTCATAGAGGATTTTGTGTGATGTGGGGTGGTTAGGGTTAATAATCATTACTGGTAGCTATTAATGTTTTCGGTGACATTTTTCTAAGCTTCTCTTGATTATTTCTAAATATTTATGATGTGGATTGACTTGTGTGTAACTGTTGTTGTTATTCACATGAGCATGCTGTTCACACACTAGTAAGTAGTATAAATAGAGTTTGTGTAAATTCAAGATAGCGGATTTCAGTATAAGTCAACGGCTATGATTGGTCCTAAGTTTGCAAATTATTATCTGTAAATTTAGCATAGAAAACACAGATTTTTTAAAGTAGAAAGTTACCAAGTTTTATTTTGTATAAAATTTGCCCATTATATGATATTTATTGATGAATCTTTTTATACTACCGAAATAAGTAGTACTCTTTGTAAAATTATCGTCTGCTCAGTGTTTACAAAGTTTATGAATATTCATGAATGACCTCAAACATTTTTATCAATGAAATTAAGCGGTGTTTACGTTCATTCGTGAACTCAATTGACGGCCTTAATTAGGAAACAGTATTATTTAATTAACAAGATCATTTACTTAAATAGGAAGGGCAGATATTAAATGATATTTCAGCTCATTTATTATGAATTAAACTGTATAAATATGTGATTTAGATCTGAACCTTGTAATTTAGACAACTTTTGCTTATGTTGAGATTACAGGGGCGTGGCTTATTTACTGTGCGTAAGAACTTTTCGTGCGTAAAGGCGCGCAGTTTAAATGGTATAAATAGGGCGAATTTTTAGATCGGAGTCAGTCTGTGTTGCTGATCTCTGACAGGTATGTGCTGTACTTAATATTCTGTGAAGTTTATTTATCAGAAATTTGGAGGGACTTTGAACTTGGCAAAGAGTTATTTTAGATGAAGTTACTAGTATGAATAATTAATATGACCTTTGCCTCCGCATTTAATCTGATGAATAATTAATTTTGGATGAATATTTCCTGAATTTACTTGATTTTTTTTCTAAGATAAAGTTTGGGGAGCTGATGCATTTGTCTAAAGTAAAATGTATCACCAGTTGTGTAAATATTGAATGCAGGCCAATATTTATTATTCAAAGTAATTTGATTGATATTTGTGCATAATTTACCCTAAATTCTAGTAAATTAAGTCAGTCTGTGTTGCTGATCTCTGACAGATTTCCTTCATTACTGGGGAGCTGAACAAGGCTTTGGGGAGCTGTAATTAACCTTTGGGAGCCCTATTGAACTTGGGGAGCTGTATTACATTTTTGAGGAGCTAATGCTAGATTAACCTTTGAGGAGCTGATATAAAATCTCGGGGAGCTGTAATATTTGTTGGGGAGCTGGAGAGCTGTACTAAAGTTTGGGGAGCTGGAGTTAACACTTGGGGAGCCAAATTGGATTTGTGAGGAGCCGGATAACATTAGATATTGGATGCTGAAGAATAGGTTTGGTCATTCCATAGTGATGTTAATATTTTCTAGTTAATATTCAAGAAACTACTGGCATCTCGATCAGAGGCCTTGTAATATTTAAGTTGTTTAGGAAGTGGATATTGTAGGTAGGAGCCTAGTATCACTTTGGTATTTTTAAGTGAGTGGATATTGTAGGTTGAAGCCTAGTATTACTTACGTATTTTTAAGCAGATTACTTCAGGCTAAGGGCCTAGCATTAAATAAGGTTTATAGGCGACTGGAATATATTACCTGGAAACTGGAAATCATTCCTCAGACAGCATTATCTTTGTTTACTGGTTTGATAATTATTGGGGAGCTAAGTGTAAAATAGAGTTGCTAAAGTATTCAATTAAAACATTTTGTTCTCTTCCGTTGAATGTTAAAATATCTGTGTGTAGAGTGACTTATTCTAGACAGAAGTGTTTCTTTTATCCGGTCATATATTTTGACAGCGAACCCACGTCTACCAATTAGAAATACTAAACCGGTGAGGCGGAACTCCGGAGGTTTAGGCCTGTAAATATTCCGCCTGGTGGCAGTGCTATCGTAAGAGAGAGATTATAGATTGTAATAATACAATAATACAATTTATATAATCATTCCGAATTTCCACCACAATAGCCCTATTCTAGGGCCAATATACTGGAACAATTTTTCAACTTGTGATCTCCTAATTGTTACAATTTAAAATGTTGTGATTAGGTAAGCTTGCCCAAGCAGACAATTTTGGCATGAAGTTTGCTATTGTGAGATCAGTAATTTTAGTGAAATTTTAATGTTATTATTATTTTTTTTTTTAATTTTAAAAATGTTTCGAAAATTTCATGAAAATGAGATATCCCAGAACAATAGATTTTATACCAAAAGTGTCTGCTTGGGCAAGGTTACCTACATTGTAATCACTAAATTTTAGGTTGCAATTATTAGCAGATCAAAAGTTGAAAATAAAGAAACATCACTCCCTTTTTGTACATGTGGTGCTAGGGCAAAGGATACGAGGGAGTCCAGTGTATTGGCCATAGAATGGGGCTAGGGTGATGATGGACATATACTTTGGTAAAAATCTGGCTTTTTTTTGTATACAATGACTTCCTCTGTCGGGTCAGTCTGATCTTGTCAACTCCACCATTAGTAGCCAACACTACAATAAGATTCTTCTATTTTCTGAAGGGGACTCGAGGACTTTTTTTTAGAAAGGTCATAAAGTCCGAAAATGATCATAAAAGTGGATTTTAAAGATAGTTTTCACTTTCTGTACTCCAAGAAATCTATCCTTTTTATAACTGGTTAGTGGTTGAAAAAAATCTGAAAACCCCCTTAAAAAGTGGCGGTTGGATACGACAATACACTAGACTCCCTCAGTATCCTTGGCCCTAGCCCCACATACATGTACATGTATACAAAAATTTAAAAAGGAGTGATTTTTCTTGGAAAGAATGCAAACCCAACCGCCACTTGTGCACGATGTCTAACGTTAAGCATGTGTTTTTAACAGACGACTGGATGTGCATACATTCATTACTCCAAATCTTCCAAAATACACACTGTAGTTTCCAATCCTCACTTCAATACACTTTTCTCCCCTTAAATGTGTCCTCTATCATCCAATTGTTAGTATTTTAGTAAAGGAAAATCTGTTATACATGTATATTTTGTCACATTTGGACAGAAAAGTGGCGGTTGTAACATTATTCTGCATTTGTTCCTTTTCTGTTTTTTCAACTTTTGATCTGCTAATTATTACAGCCTATTCCAGTGACATGTACTGGCCCTATAGTAGGGTCATATGTTTGGAATCCGTCACCATTTTTTGCTACCTTTTTTTCTTGATGGATTTGACTTCAGGAACCATTTAAAAGGAAAATTAGCTCCTATGTACCTCTGAAATGTGATGGGAACTTTGGCTACAGCGCAATATTCAAAATGACCGCCGATGCCATCTTGAAAAACATAACTTGTAATAGCTCTGGCACCAGATGACCTAGACGGACAAACGAGATGTTATTTTCCACTAGTTCTGGCATTACAAATCCACTGGAATGGTAATTGTAGAGTTTGGGGATCATCCTGACCTCTAAATCCAAGATGGCCACCGTAGTGGAGTGCCATGGTCGAGCGGTTTAGTGCATCTGATTTGTGTTCTGGTGGCTGAGTCGTCAGAATGTGGGTTCGAATCCTGTCCGTGACCGTGGTACTTGTGTCCTTGAGCAAGACACTTTACCATAACTGCTTCTCTCCACCCAGAAGTAAATGGGTACCTGTGAGGGCAGAGTTGGTTGTTGGGTTTGATTAGCCCATATGCGCCAAAATGGCAGCAATTGAGCTGTATACTCCCCAGGGAGCTGAGATGGTTTCTGGAATGATTTATGCGGCTGATGAGCAGGGGTAATAACGTACAGCGCTCTGATACCTTGTTTAACCAGTTCGCGTCGGAGGCCGTGTATACACGCAATTTTTTTTTGCAACGTGGATCAGAGAGCGTCTAAACACGGCAAAGGAAACTCCGAAATATTAGTATGCATGCTCGGTTGAGCCACCCGTGTACGGTGACATGCACGGAAGACGTGGCCACCCGCTGTGGAAGCTTCCATTCACGGTGTATGTGGGAAAAATAAACCCGAGAACAAGATCCGCTTTCAAGCCTTCCTTCAAGAGGCATTTCAGAGAACAGCAGAGACAACTGGTATTGAGATCATCTACTGTGTAGTGGGCAGCACTGCAAAGAATCTCACTACAGGCAGTCTTAAGCCAGAGCTTAATTGCGCCCATGCAGAGGCAGACACGGCCATATTCACCATATATAGTGTGCTCCGGTCAGAAGGCTACTCAGCAGCAGTCATTCTTGATACTGAGGACACTGGCAACTATGTACAAGCGACATATGTTGCTCAGAGGACATCAGGGCTCATGTGTGTGAAACGCAAACATCAGCTAATCAGTGCCCGGTGTTTGTGCCATGAGGCAATGGCTACTTCCATCATACCACTACATGTTCTTACTGGGTGTGACCATAACTCTGGGTTCTATGGAACAAGTAAGAAGCTCATCACAGATCGCGTGGAGAAGTCCAAAATGGCACAAGATCTGCTAGCAGTATGTGGTATACAGCTCCCAGTGACACAAGAGATCATCAGTAATTTGGAGCAATTTGTCATTAGATACGTCTATGGTGATTTAAAAAGCAAGACCCTGGGAGAAGTCAGAGCTGCCAAGTGGAGAACGCAGAAAAAAAGAGCACTATCCGACTTGTGCCTGACTTGGATAGTCTCTGTCCACACTTGGAGCGTGCAAACTATCTCGCATATGTGCAACAGCATTACCAGCTAAGAAGTCACCCCTCACCAATTGGCCATGGATGGCATCTTGAAAATGGCCTATCACCAAGCCCCCAATTCCCCATCCATATCCCTACCAACAAACCCGCAGACAGAGGACAACAGTGATGGTAGCAGCGAAAGTGATGAAAGTGAGTCTGAAAGCTGTAGTTCATACAGTGAATCAAGTGGTGATAGTAAAGCTTGATGTGAATCTTGGATTTAGAGGTATGGATGGTCCCAGAACTATAAAATAACAATTTTAATTGATTTGTTTAGGCCAGAATTAGTGGAAAATGACACCATATTTGTTCTTATTGTTCATCTGGTGCCAGAGCTATTACATTTCATAATTTTCAAGATGGCGACGGTGGCCATCTTGGATTTAGAGGTCAGGATGATCCCCAAACTCTACAATTACCATTCCAGTGGATTGTAATGCCAGAACTAGTGGAAAATAACATCTCGTTTGTCCGTCTAGGTCATCTGGTGCCAGAGCTATTACAAGTTATGTTTTTCAAGATGGCGTCGGCGGCCATTTTGAATATTGCGCTGTAGCCGAAGTTCCCATCACATTTCTAGGGCCAATGATTTTCCGTTTCAGAAAAGTGCAAATTCCATTTTCAAAAATCTTAAATTCCGTTTCAGGCTGAAAAATTCCGTTTCACATTTTTTCAATACATAAAAGTGCATTTAAACATACAATGTACACCCTGTATACAGACAGTACATAAAATTGTAAATGTTAAAGGATAATGCATTGTTTAATAATTAACTAGCAAAGGTTCACAATTGTTTTATGCTAGAAATGTGTCTTATTGCCAGTTGTTTGCTGTGCTCTTGCGGGAAAAAGACATTAAAGATAAACGTTTTTCAGTCAGGCATGCAGGAAAGTATAAAATGATATTCATTGCACTAAACTGACCTCTGAGTAAATTATAGTTGTCATAAGTGTGGGATTTTGTGGCAAAACTATAAAAAAAAAATTAAAATAAGAGTACTGCAGAGATTGAGATTGACCCATTTATTCTCTTGATATTGTTTTTGTTGTTGATAAGAAAATAATTCTAAGACGATAATGAAATAGTCGTTCGGCTGGAACGCGGGAAAATTGCCAAAAAAATATTGCTATTTTATCAACGGCCGATCTATTTACAGACGTAGTATTTAACTTCTTCAGTATACAAATATAACATGGTTTGAGGGTGGACAGTCGATATTACTATTAGCTCCCCGAGGTATTGGAAGTTGAGAAACTAGTTCCCGAGGCGAAGCCGAGGGAACTAGTTTCTCAACTTCCAATACCGAGGGGAGCTAATATCGACTGTCCACCCGAAATAAACCATGTTATATTTGTTTTACTATACCTCATACATATTCACAATATTCTCTAGTTCGGCATCATGTCACTGAGCTTGGTAAATTCAAACGCGACATTTACGTGTGCCGCCATCTTTTCATGTGTGTACGTAGCTAGCTAGTAGCTAAGGCGATGTTCGCGCGTGCGTACTACTGTTCCCCGCTGCGCTGGCATGTTCCCGGATATGCAGGGAACAGATCGTTGGGACTATTTCCCCGCCGGGACTGTTCCCCGATGCGACAGTCTACTACGCACTACTGCGCATGCGTATTTACCCTGTGCGTGAATACTCGCGGACGCGAGGTAAACAGCAAAAATAGCATCTGGCACGTGACGGTGAATGGACCAGTGAGAATTCGGCTCTCGATCATGAATATGTATGAGGTATAGTAATCATTAATACTGCACCGCCACCGCCATCACACACACATAAGAAACATGCAACAACCTATATACGCCAGACGTCACACACACACATCACGTGTTGTTGTAGTCGAAGCGAAGTTTACGTCCGCCATTTTTTTCACGTTAACTAGTGTCAAAATAGTATAGTTTACGGTAGGTTTTTGGACATGTATGTAAGTGAATAAGCACAACATACATTTTACTAGAGCCAAAGTTAGATATAAAAGAATGGTTGATGATTGAACGGAGAAAAATAAACCTGCCGATGTTGCAAAAGACACCTGCTAGAGCGTACCGTAAGTGTGATGATTTTCACCCGTGCGCTGACCGAAAGCTGCGGCATGCCTACATGTTGGGTCTCCCCATGTCTGTCACGCTCGCTAACGGTGATTCGTAACATGATTTGTTGCTCTAATCTTGCCAACGCGCATTTGTTATGTGGCTCATCTGTTGAATCTGGTTGAATTAATCATCAACAATTCGTTTTGGACCAATAAATTTTACAAAATTATGTTTTTTATCAATAAAAAATAAAATTGCAGAAGTTATTTCCTTCAGATTCAAATCCCGTTTTCCGTTTCGAGGAGCAAATTCCGCGAATTCCGTCCGTTTTCCGCGATCGCGGAAAATCATTGGCCCTACATTTCAGAGGTACATAGGAGCTAATTTTCCTTATAAATGGTTCCTGAAGTCAAATCCATCAAGAAAAAAAGGTAGCAAAAAATGGTCACGGATTCCAAAGATATGACCCTACACTACACTATGGGGCTAGGGGCAAGTTTGTAACAATAGGGTGCAAGTTTTTAACGGGCAAGATTGCAAAGGGCAAGTTTGCTAGGAGTTGAGTTGACTGGCATGCGGGGCGCATATTATATTTTTTTTTTTTTCCCAGGATGAACATGAGCAATTTTTGAAAAAATGTCTTTTTAAAAAAGTTGTTAAAAGACAACAAGTTTTAAAAAAATGGGAATTTCATAGAAATTGCACACGTTCGTCCTGGGAAAAAAATTACCCATGCGGGGCTTCAATTTGTTCAAAAGTTCAAGTTCAACATGAGTCATGACTATTGTATTGGCAACCAGGCAACGTATGAATGATGCAGGTCTGATTCTACTTACAGACTTAGATTGGCCGTTTGACCTTGTAAACAACGGAAGTCCACCGTCATTTGTAAGACAAACTAAGTAAATTAACGCGCTGTCATCCATTTTCATGTTGTTTTCTGCAAAAAAGTGATGTTGCTTATTATAAACGGTCGACTCCAGTCATACTAGTAGTACGTAGGCCTACTGCTGATCGCAGTATTATACTTGGTTTTAAGACATCTCGACCCTTGTGAAAACTCGACACGGACAACTCGACCTACGAGACAGCTCGACCTTGTGACAACTTGACCCTCGTGATAACTCGACCCTTGTGACAACACCCACAAAAAAGTGACCTACTAGACAACTCGACCCTTGTGACAACTCGACCCTTGTGACAACTCGACCCCCTTTTTTGCTCGTGCTGTGTGGGATCGGATGCGGACGATAGAATGTGGCAGCAGCTTGGTTTTGATTGACATAACTCTTGGAAAATCCTTTTAAGAATTATGTAAATACTAGTTACAGTAAATATGCCTAATCCCCAGGGAAAATATAATATTAAATAAAAAGAAGAGACCAAATGTATACAAATTTTAAATATTATATTTTATTGAATGCCATTCAAATAATAAACCATAAAAGGGCAATAAAATCAACGACAAGAGGCATATAATTAGGCCCTACACATTTTTAAGACGTGTTCATGCCCATTGCTTTTCTCCCTCTCCCCTGTGGACGAATGCGAGATATAAAATTATAGATTTAAAATTAGTTGAAAAATTATTACAAAACGTGTTTTACCGATAACATCCTTGATTTCATTATAGAAAGGAAAACAAATTTTTTGAAAAGTGAATATAATTGTGTCATAGGCTTGGTTTAACTATGCTTCTTATTTTGAAAAATGATCCGATGAAAAAAAAAAAAAAAATGCGTTGTCAATAAAATAGACACAATCGGCGACCGGAATCATGGTCACATATACTAGTGGGTATAAAATGTAAACAAACCAAGCAAGCAACGCGCAGTGTGGAAAAGCATGGCTTCTTCCGAGTGCTTCTGCTACGGCACATCATAGATGTTGTATTTGTTGGTTGGAACAAGAGTTTAAGTTCTCTAAATTGATCGGAGATGTTCCCAATTTTAATTTCCAAACATTACGCACATTAACCCGGAACTAGGGCAAAAAGGTTCGGCCACCACTCATTTTGGGGCGATCTTCAATGTTTGTTCAACTCTTTTATATAAAAATACAAAATACACCACAGACTTTAAAAAAAAAATTAACTTTAGAAAAATTCAATGTTAAAACACGTAACTACATTTTCCAGTCGGCAGCAAAGAACGTCATTTATGTCGCTTTTTGGGGACCTTCGTAAGTTAACGTTTTCGACTTAGTGTTCAACCGAGTTTGCGTCAATAAATGATCAATATCTTCACAACGATCGCAGTTTAGTGGCTGATGAAAATTACACATTAGATAGTTCATTAGTTATTCCTCACCTCAGTAAAGTATCAATTTTCTATCTGAAGCGATGTGGATTAAACAGACTTAATTTGCAGCTATCCAGAACCGGGAAAATCCGAAACCGGGAAAACGACTGTTAGTAAATACAGTGAGTACGCCACTGAGTCTCCTACGACTTTGACAAAGCATTACGTGAATTCCAGAGCCTAAATTGCACAAAGATTATAATTCCCGAGATTTTTTTTATTTTTCATTTTTCGTTTTCCCGAGATTTTATTTTTTTCATTTTTCGTTTTCCCGAGATTTTATTTGTTATTATCTCGTTCACACGAGATAATATCTCGTTCCCACGAGATATTATCTCGTTCCCACGAGATATTATCTCGTTCCCACGATCGTTCCCACGAGATAATTATCTCGTTCCCACGAGATAAATGCACATGGCAAATCCCCTTCATTGCCACTGGAGTTGGACTATATGTTTTGGACATAATTTTTATGTCTTTGAGAATGTCCGTGGTGAGTTGACACCAATAGGTAATTCCTATTCTCAGGTAGTTTAACATGATGCTGACTGATCGTGATCTGTTAATTAAAATGTACTTTGACCATGGTATGACATGTAAATATATGCTTTTTATATTAGCACAACAGCATAACATAATTATAAGTGAAAGACACCTCAAGCGGCTATTAGTCTTAATTAATCTTCATCGTAGAAAGTACAACAATTTGGCTGATGTCGTATGTTTCATCCAGCATACAGGGATCAGGCCAGTTACACGGATATCGAATGATGTATGCTAAATGCCAACAAACTGAGTGGTCTTCGTGTTAGAAAAGAAGATGTTCGACTGATATTAAAAGTAATGGATCCAGAAGGTGTAGAATTAAGACAAGCCAGACGTCTTGTCAGACGTGCTTATTTTGCCAAAGGACCAAATTACATATGGAATGTCGATGGGTATGATAAGTTGAAACCCTATGGTTTGTGCATCAGTGGCTGTATAGATGGATACTCAAGAAAACTAATTTGGTTAAATGTGTATCATACAAATAATGATCCAAAAGTAATTGGAGGATACTTTTTGGAAGCTGTAAAGGAGTGTGGTGGTTGCCCACGCGTCGTGCGTAGTGATCGTGGCACAGAAAATGGACATATTCGTGCTTTTCAAGAATTCTTCCGTCGCAATAACGACCGAGGGGAAAGAGTGTACATTGAAGGAGCGAGTACTACTAATCAGAGGATTGAATGTTGGTGGAGTTTCTTGCGCAAAGAATGTACTCATTTCTGGATTGAAATGTTCAGGGACCTCCTGGAGAGAGGGGACTTCAGCGGGAACTTTTTGGACCGTCCTCGTCCAGTTTTGTTTCATGGGTGTCATCCAGGTAACTAAAGCCACTGTGGTCAATTTATACGTACTGGGTGATGGGGGTAGGGGGTGGGGGTTGAGGCACGTGGTCCCTCCTTGACCCCATGATTCGCCACTCGGGGGAATGGTGCACCTCGCCTGTATTTGTATAAAATGGGAAATTGTTGTTGGGGAAAACAATAAAAATTAAAAAGCATGTCCAAAGTTTTTCAATGAAGAAATTTAAGTGTAAGTACATACACAATAATAACTGATAACCAATATTTTATTAATACTACATAAATCAATACCTAATGTCCATATTAATGATGGCACAATAAGTTGTGGCTATTGTGGCTAATGTGAAATTGTTTCCAATGTGAAGTTCATGTTAACGACATTCAAATGGACAGTTAAATAGGCTAGATTGTTTGATTTCAAACTTTGTGCTGATGTATTATTACTATCTATTTTTTGCTATAAAAATAACAAATCGCACAAGTATGTTGACTGAAATTTGTATCATTTTATTTATTTGTTCTTGGCTTAGGGGAATTTTAATATGAACCTTGGATAACCAAATCAGCTATTGCACATCACATGGCTTAATTTGCATTTGATCCCCCACCCCATTTCAACACGTTTATCACTTTAATGATTTTTAAATAATATTTTGACAGGGAGAACTTGACCAGACGGCTGAAATGTGGAACACACACAGGATCCGACCCTCCAGGAATGTCCGTGTGCCTAGTGGGCGTCCCATGCTAATGAACTACACACCTCAGATTTGGGGTACCGAAGACAAACTATGCACTACTGTTGATGATGATGAAATGACTATGCAACAGCGAAGCTGAATTCCGTTCCACCATACCCTGTGACCCAGGGCCCATATTCATAAAACCCTGCTAAACTAGCAGCCAACTAGACCTTTGCAGGCTGCTAAATGCCTAGTTGCCTGCTCCATAGTTTCTTGCTATTTTCATATTCATAAAACCCTGCTAGGTACAGTGCCAGGTAGTTGTCAACTAGGATTTAGTTGGTTGTTAACTTAGCAGTTGGCATTGTTCCAAACCTCAAAACACAATATGGGTAAGTTTCACTTTCAATATGAGTGGCATGTTTATGTGTCTAACAATAGAGCTGTGCATGCAAGAACTGTGTGTGTGCGCCTATCGAATGCAATGTACAGACAGTTCTATGTTCTCAGCATCGTGAACACACAGGTTCAGAATGGCGGATACACGAGAAGGCAAAAAAATAAGGAAAGCTCATTATTCTCAGGAAGAGAACTTATTCATAGCTGAAAAATATGATGAATTCAAGGATGTCATCGACAGTAAACATAAAGATGTAAACACCAACCGAAAGAAAGCTAATGCTTGGAAGACTATTTACACGCAATATCAGGGAAGATTTTCTATGAACAATCGATATCTCTTGATCAATTCATCATCAGTAAAAATCTCAATTGGATTACGCCTGTCTCTGAATACTCTTTCCCTCCTCATTGCACGATGCAACTGTACCAGTTGCAGAATCCGTCTAGCCATGTTTTCACGTCAAAGTCAAACATACAAATGAAGGGTTTAGTTGTCAACTAGTGACTTAGAGGTACCCAAGATCACCTCTAAAGTTAGCAGACAACTTAGCAGTCCACTAAGCTTAGCGGCATTTTATGAATAACACTTAGTATCCAACTCGGCTTAATTGGCAGTTAGGGGCCAATTTAGTTGCCAACTAGGCTTAGCAGGCTTTTATGAATATGGGCCCAGATGTTTATGAGTTGTGTGTGGATATCATGAGAAGAGACAACCTAACTCAACCACTTGACGTTTATCATGCCGTAAATTTGTACCTCCACCTTCAACGGGAGATCATGGTGTTGTTTTGACCGTGACATTCATAACCTTTGGTCTTAATAACAACCTTGACATAATTTCTATCATTTTATATTTGTAAATTATCAGTTGAGAAATCATTTTGTGTTCGTTTGAATACAATTGATCTTTATTCCATTACTCATAAAACAAGTGACATCATTGATGTCTACAAATTGTGTTTATATTCTATTGAAGTTGGATGAAAAGTAAGTTTTTCAATCGCATAAGAATGCTAGTCCCTCATAATGTTCCTCATGTATAGTACATTCCATCTTGTGAGAATTGTTTCAATGCTTTTTAAACATGACAATACAAAACTGTTTGTTTCATATTTGACAAGGATTAAAGTAAAAATGTACTTGCAATATTTTTTCTTTGAACAAAAGTTCTGGAACCCAATGATATTCATCCAAAAATAATTTCCCACATGGCCTGTTGAAACAATTATATTTATATCAATGGGACAACCTTTTTCCATCTCAAATGGGCTCAAAACAGATTTCCAAAATATTATTTTCAATATATATATATTTTCCAGAGAACTGTTGCTTTTATGAATTAAGTTGTAATATGCCATTGAATTATATGCTGATGTATTTGGGAATTAATAAATAATAGATACTATTTATACATCAAGTCCAGTATAAAGTCCAGTCTAAAAAAATCTCTCAAAATATACAGTACACCAAAAAATAAGTCGTTTGATAAACTCACTCGAGGGATTTATTGGAAAGTCTTTAAGAAGGTTTTTATTCAGGTTTTAATAAGGGAAATTTTGTATTGTTATCATGGACCCAGTAGAGGTTCTATATGATCTTATCCTAGTTCTGATTGATGCAAGTTCATTCATGAAATGAATGATTGTACACTATGTATACTGCAAAGACATGGAATTATCAAATCAACACATGTTTTACGAGTAGAAATGAGTATTGAATACTAAAATTCCCATATGAGTAAATGAAACAAAAACGTTGTTTTAAAATATATATATATATATTCTTTTGGCAAACAGTAAAAATGCGAAACATGGTGCCTGAATACATTACAAAATACTTTTGGCAATGAGATATAGTATACACGATACATACAATAATGCTGCAAATAATAAGTATCATCTTTAAACAGAACTTACAACGTATATAAAAAAAAAGTCAATAAAAGCATTCACTTTGTGTCTACAACTGGCCCAACATGGGGTACAGCCTTGATTAGAAAGTCAATGTCAAACTTCTTTCATGAGACGCACAGGTGTGACCCCTTTGGATCCATATTTCTGAATAAATTTAGTCTTGATGTGGATATTTCTTGTTTTCATACATATTAAAACACGTTTCACTTCCGACTGCTCAATAGCTTATGAAACTCTCTTGAAGTTGGTTCAAACTTTTGAACCTGACTGTGTTAATATGCATGTTAATATTACAATGTATATAAAAAAAGGTCAATAAAAGCATTCACTTTGTGTCTACAACTGGCCCAACATGGGGTACAGCCTTGATTAGAAAGTCAATGTCAAACTTCTTTCATGAGACGCACAGGTGTGACCCCTTTGGATCCATATTTCTGAATAAATTTAGTCTTGAAGTGGATATTTCTTTTTTTCATACATATTAAAACACGTTTCACTTCCTACTGCTCAATAGCTTATGAAACTCTCTTGAAGTTGGTTCAAACTTTTGAACCTGACTGTGTTAATATACATCTAGACGGACATTAGAATTTGAACAAAATTACCATCAATAATGCACTGCATTTATTTAGATTGATATAAGGCAGGATCAACTAAATTTTTGTGTTGGAAATCATCAACCATATACTTTTTATTAATGTATTTTTAATAATAATATTTTTTTTATTTTTTATTTTTTTTATTTGACAATTTACACATAGTAAATTATTCAAAAGGGTCAATGGCCCTTACTCCCAGACGACTGTGAGGCTTGGTTGGTTTAGCTTTGAAACAAAAAATAGGTCTATGTTCAATCTGCATTTAAATTAAAACAATCTTAAATATCTCGTGGATCGTCCCTGTCTTTCTAAACGTTGTTTTGATAGTTATTATTAACCCCCTGAGATTACCCAAAAAGGGTCTTCAAAGCATTTTTGCATAAAGTGATTTCCTGAACACTTTTTGGTGATCCACTTCCATGATAACCTAATCAACATTATATTTTCATTTTTAAGAGTAACATTGGAAATTACTTGAAAATGCACACACATGGGCGAGTGCAAGGAGTCGTGCATTCTTCAATGCCCTTGGGTGACACATTAATCTCTTGGAAGCAGTGAAAGAACCATGGGTGTGAATAGCTCTTAATGTTTCAGATACAGCCCATGCTATGTTCATCTTCAGAAGAGTGCTGTTTCAGGTTTTTATATATTCTGGTATCTGAGAAGCAATTACACATCACCGGTCAAGCACAAGACCCCCACCCCCCGGTCAAAATTAGTATTCCAGCAAACAGCAGTCCAGCACTCTCCTTATGATGACAGAGCAAGGCACACACAGTGACATATAGTTACACAGGGTTATAAGTTATATAGGGTTGAGAAACAGGTCAAAACACAAAAACGGTTTTTAAACATCAATATTACCATGATACAAACAGTATAGTGTTTAACTATGAAAAATGTATCTATACTGTCATAAGATAAACTGAAAAAAATGGGCACAACACAAAAACGGTTGTTCAACATACAAACACTGTTGTGATAAATGATATATGTATCTATCAATACACAATGTATGTGTCCAGAAACAAAAGTTACAAGAACTTTGAGGTCAAGAAGGTTTACTGTATTTACTACAGCTTCATGTTCATGTAGGTTTACATTATGTCCATCCTGAGATATCCAGAAGACAATATTGATTGCCAAGTAAGACTAATTGCCGTGACACCATGTGGAATCTCAATTGAGTAGAAATTAGTTCTGAAAAGAACTGGAGGTACAACTCGACGTTTCGATCAGTATGCTCTGATCGTCCTCAGGAGAATGCCGGACTCTGGAAAATGCTGCTGCTTAAGTAGACTGCTGGAGGATCATCCCATGAATGGATGCTGGTGTCTTTGTTCCTTAAATAGGCCTCAGCATGTTTGTATTGGTAACGCTATCTCCGAGCCTGTTACTCTTGACTATTCTGTACCCCAAGGCTCTGTGCTCGGCCCACAGTGGTTTACTGTTTATACCTTTCCAGTTCGTGATATCATTTTGAAGTATAATTTAAATTACCATGTTTACGCTGATGACACGCAGCTTTACATTACTTTTAAATCTTCTCAAGAACCTGCTGATTCCTGCATTAAAACACTGGAGAAATGTATTCAAGAGATTCGAAGTTGGATGAGACAAAACTTCCTGAAATTGAACGATAAAAAAACAGAATTTGTTCTATTTGGATCACGTCAGCAATTGTCTAAAGTTTCTCTTCCATTTATTACAATTGGTGACTCGCAGATAACCCCCTCATTACATGCACGTAATTTGGGTGTTATATTTGACTCGACAATGACTTTAAAACCACATATCTCCAACATTGTTCGCATATCATCATTTCATATCAGAAATATAAGCCGAATTAGGAAATACTTGAATAAAAGTGCTGCTGAACAAATTATACATGCATTTGTCACATCACGGCTCGATAACGGGAATGCTCTCCTTTACGGTCTTCCGCAGAATCAAATATCTCGTCTTCAGCACATACAAAACACAGCAGCTCGTGTTGTGACTTTGTCCAGAAAGTCATGCCATATCACGCCAATCTTGAAAGAACTGCACTGGCTTCCTGTTTCACAGAGAATTGTTTTTAGACTTATGCTAATTGTTCACAAATCTTTTAATAACATTGCTCCAATTTATATTTCTGAACTACTTAAAGTCTACACTCCATCACGCAATTTGCGCTCCAGCAACATGTCACTCCTCAAGGAACCAACTTCAAAACGGAACTGGGGTGATAGGTCGTTTTCTGTCGCAGCTCCGAGACTCTGGAATCATCTTCCAACTAAACTCAAATCTTGTCATAGTATAACCAGATTCAAGTCGATGCTTAAAACTCATCTTATGTCACAACTCTTCAAAGATGATGTATATTTGTAATTGCATTGTAGGTACATGTATCTCGGTACATAATTTGTTTTCCCTATGCTATCATTGTATATTGTTTGTATTAATGTTTTTTCTTTGTTTCCGCGCCTTGAGCGCCCAGCAGGGTGGATATGTGCGCGCTAAAAATCTTTATTATTATTATTATTATTATTATTATTATCTGCGGCGAGGAGATCGCATACTTTCTTAGAGGTAGGTTTTAAGTTGGAATACATGGATGTAATAGAATTCACGTTTGGGAAAACACTGACCAGCGAATCTTGAACAACTCGCCGCATAGCTTCCAGGGCATAGTTGTTTTGTATGATGCATTTATGTGCCATCTGCATGACAACAGGGCGAACCTGTTCCATCTTGGGTATGACATGACATCCCTCTCGGTCAAGCAGGTCTTCAAACACCTCACTGTCGTCATCGGAGAGATGACCAGCAAGTGCAGACTTAACAACTTCCCTATCGGTATCACTAGAAACAATAAGAATGACTCACAAAGGTCTTCAGTTGATACTCTCTCCTCTCCAAACATTAACGCCTGAAAGAAAGCTGGAGCCAATTGCAGCGGAAACATCTGATGATCGAGGTACCCTTTCGCTAATATACGGCCGACAGATTGCTATTCTTCTAGTCCGTACTCTGGACTTGGTGATGGCACTCTACAATCCTCTCCATCTGCCGAAGTAGAAAAGAAAGAAACCCAAAAGGCACTGTATGCCTCCCTTGACACTCCTGCTGCATCTTTACCAGCCTCATCCACAAAAGTAACCTTTATGGACATATTAATGATTTCTGGTGTCTTGAAAATCGCTATCATCTCCCTCTGAATGTGTATTCGATGCAGACGTATGTTCATGCAATTCCCATCAGGCATGGTTGTTGGTAATGATTCGACAAATGAATCATTTGTGTTTATTTCTGGCTGGGTTGCTTCAGTGTGGGACGGACTAGAGACAGACTTAGATGGGTTATCGTTCACTTTCACTGGGTAATCTTCATTTCTTGTCGCTTCTACAACAGATTCTGTGTCTGAATCAAGGATAATCACAATTTCTTTAGATATTTCAGCCTGTGGTGGGGAAGTGGCACATGGCAAAGTGTCATCAAGTGGAAAAACTTTGTCATTGGAAGCTTTGCCGAGCTTTACTTCTCCGTCGCTATCGTAAATGTTTGGAGATTTTCTTAGTTCACTGTCGTCGTCGCACGAGCTATCTTCTGAAGATAAGGGTTGGTTCACACGTGAGCGCTTTGTGCATACGTAAAGTCTCAATATTTTAACGCTTGTCTCTTCATAGAGCTCAGCAATAGTCGATGTTCCCATGAAGTCTTGCACTGAGAAAGTGAATTCATCCACTGTTCCCTTCTTTGATTTTCCATTTGGAAAGAATAACATCTTTCCCGTTTCCAATATGACATCTTCTCCTTCATTTTTTCCCACTACAAGTTGTCGAGTACCACCCCCCCCCCTTTCTGGCTTCTAACCTGCTTGTATGATTGATCTATTTCATCATAATCTAACCATCCCAGTTCTATACGTCTATTCTTTTTTTGAGCGTTTGTGTTGCCTTTTGATGACTTTGAACGGCTGTCACTGTCATCCGACTGGTTCTTTCTTCTTCGATTGGACAGTTTGGTCATGAGCCTATCGAGCACAGTGCTAGTGGGTTCAGTGGATGTTTTCTTTTTACAGAACGAAACTGCTGCCAATCTGTCGCCGTATGCAGGTATGTATTTCTTCATTGAAGTGTCATCCATCAGTAGTAGTGTGCTACAGTCAATCTACAAATAAAATAAATATAATTAGATATTAAATTATAATGGTGGGCTACAGTGTATACAGGGGTCAAAAAAGGGTAACGTTTCAAATTCCTTAGGGGACCAGCCTATTTAAAAGCAGGTTACAGCCCTGAGCATTTTGACACCTTTTTGTTTCGAAAATGGCCCAACAATGAGTTGGTGCCGCCCCCCAAAAAAATATTATTCTCTTCACATTTCTATTGATTTTGGTGTTGTTTTCTTTATATTAGGTCAAGGAATTCGATGAGTGTGATTAATTTCACTTAATGGTACAGCCTATATGTAAAGTTGAGTTTTTCCAATTATTTTTATTGTTTTGACTATATGTCTACAAGATTACATCACCATACATGCATATTAACAATCTCAGGTATCCTATGAATTTATAAAACGGATACAGCCAGTTGATTCATTGCAGTATGGACGGGTTACAGTATTATAGACTTCAAATGGAAAGTAGTGTAGTACATGCACACACATGATGTTCACAGAATATGGATTTACAATTGTATTATATTTAATGAAAACACAGCCCCGAATCCATTGTTTATGGTGGTTCAAACAAACATCTTTGATAATTGCCAGAACATCCTTTTAAAATGGTTAAAATGTTATGGTCATGTGACCTCACAGGTTTGGCAAAAACTATACAAATAATGAAAAATACTCAATTTCACATAGGTTGTACCCTGAAATGAAATTAATCACTCTCATTGAGTTCCTTGACCTAACATATACAAACCAACACCAAAATCAATAGAAAAGGGTATACATAGAATAATAAAGGTATGAACATAATCAACTCCAAATGACAACTTTCAGGACCCCCACCCCCTTTAGACCCACTCACCCAAATTATTTTTTGGGGCAACACCAACTAATTTTGGGGCTGATTTTGATACAATAGGTGTCAAGATACTGAGGGCTGCACCCTGCTTCAAATAATTGATGATTTTTGGAAGACTGCATTTATTACAATAATCTAGTTTTACATAAACTTTAACCTGTGAAAATTTCATCCATTTCGGCATTCATATTTTTCAAGAAAACAGTGAAGAACTATTTATATTTTATCAGTTTATTCATAACATGCTTGATTTTGATTGATTGCAACTGAAATCAACAGCATTTCAGGTAAATTTGTACAAATATCCCCTTTGTAAACAGTACTTTTCAGATTGAACATTTGCTTTATTTTCTATTGGCCCATCTTGGCCCCCTCCCCACCTTTCCCCATTGAAATTTGGCAAATGTTGTCCTGCATACAGGTTTCTGAGTTGGATCTCAACATTTGACAAACAATGAAAATTTTCCGAGATATGTCATCATCTGTGTAACAACACTGAACTGGTGTGTATACACCAGGACACGCAGTAGAGGTGAACATACCAATGCTAGGAAAATGGGTGTTTTATATATCAATTTTTTGTAGATTAGATTTGAGGTGGGGTTAGGATATGTTGATGAGGTGATAGGATTGATCGATGACGTAATGTATTTTTGAAATGTAAAATAATTTTAATCAAATTTTATTATATAAAAAAAAAAGACATTGGTTTTCAGCGATACAAAATTGAAAAAACGAATTAAGATTATGTAGATTTATATTAAAATAGAGGAGATGGAAAACGATAAATATTTATCGAAAAAGATTATTCCGTGGGAATGGCTTTTAGTTGGGAAAACAGACAAGTGTTGTATTCCGAGCGTGCCCGGTGACGTATTTTGCGCGCAACATCGGTGGCGTATTAAACGTGGGAAAAGTATACCAGTTCCGTATCAAAGATGTAAAAATAGTACAAAAACAAAAATAAAACTATGTACGAAATGCGGTAGTACATTAAAAATAATTTTTTTTAAGCGCGTTGAAGGGAGAGCAAGAAGAAATTATAATCGCGTTATGAAAGAGTTGATTGAAAAAACAACTCGTTTATAGTTTATATAAAAAAACTTTTTTTTTTAAATTAGAATTATACGGGGGAGATCTTATAACAACCCGCTCCGTTGATGATTGCGAAGCGGGTTTTTTATCGTACGATTTATATATAGTAAAGTTTACTTTAAATTCAAAAGTTTTTCTATGAGATTTTTTTTTTTTTTATCTTTATCGACAACGACGGCTTTAGCATCTTTAGGAGTAAATTTAGGATTGGTTGTTGTTGAAGTAAATTTAGTTCGAATATTTTCTTTCATTTGAGAGTATTTGTTTCGCTCTTCGTTGATTAAATGAAATTCTTCTTGGGTTATAACACCGTCTTCGATCGCTTTTGAAACGTGATTGTCGATGGTGTTGAGTTTACTTTCGGCTAAAACTCTAATCTCGTTGTGTTTTTTAGTTTTTTTTTATAGAGTTTTGATTTCGCGTTATTTAACGCGAACGACATAGTGCCTAACCCTATAGCGAGTGCTTCTAAAAGGTAACCGACCGGAGCCGTTACGACGGTAGCGATACTCGCGATTCCAATCGCTCCTACTCCCACACATCCAATTTCTGCCATTCTTTCTACGATGTGTCACGGGTATTTCCTTTAAAGGGGACTCCCGATATTATTATTAATTACCGGTTCAATGGTAAGACAAAATTAAACAAAATAAATAACGAAAAGAGGTCGATTTGACAGTCGGAATTTCAATATGTATTCTGTCAAATATTCAAGCAAAAAAATGACAAAACAATCTTCGAACATATGAAAATGAGAATTAAACCAATACTGATCCAAATTGAATATTACAAAGTTTACAAAGAGAATGAAATTTAATATAATGTAAGAATGGAAAATAATAAAAGGAACTTAGCGGGTTGATGACTGTGGCTAGCCGATGGTGATCTAAGCAATCCTCCGAACGATCTTGATTCAACGCGACCGACGTACGCGAGCAGGTACAAAGTTCAATGGAGAATCACACGAACGAAAGCAAAGAAAGTTCTTGATCCAGGGAAATCAGGAAAAAGAAGTGAAGATGGGGCTAGTAGAATAAATGAAGGGGCTAGACGAAAATAGAAACAATCGGTGAAGTCACCACAACAACACGCCAAAACATCAAGGCCATCCACGGCACATCAGGGGCTGGAGGCAATTGCTGAACAACCTATGTTCAAAAGTATAAAATAGGTGATATTGTGTCTTGCAGACGATTGTAGCGATTATGACTTTTTGATGCTTACTGGACGAAAGCTGTAGTCACAATCTAATGATTAATTAATCAACTAAGCCTGCATTAATAATAATAATAATCAACTTTAAATAAACAAAATATAAAATCACTTAGAAAATCTGACCCTAACTTCAACTGATTAAATATTCACCAAAACAAATTCTTCAATGATCCAGTGAAAGTCTATTTACACCAGGGAATTGAATAGCAAACAATTCCAGTGGTGGTCAGCCAGGAAAACAATAAAACTGTCAACACACACACAGTCCCTATTAAGTGCCACAGCTCACTGTATAGTCAACCATGAGTAAAGTGCTTGACCACATGTTCTGTAAACAACTTATCCTGCCTGGCCTTTTGCCTAATCAGGGAACATTTTATTTGTCTCCAGATCAGGCTACACGTTTCCAAAACAGGAAACAAATCACAAAAATCATATTTTGCTTATAAATTTTTAATCATTTATTTTTTTTATTTTTTTGAAGGTAAATTACTTTGAATGACACTTATTGAAATAAAAAAACATATTTTCCTTATATATTATTAATTTTATACACGTTTTTTTCAACAAAGAAAAATTCAAATTCTCATATCTTTGGTCTGCCATGCATAAGGGCTTTGTCAAATTATTCAGTCATCCATTAAGCAAAAATACAAAATTGCCGCATTATCGTTACCTATCGTTACCTAAAGTTATAGACCATCAAAAATTGCATGTCAAAACAATCAAATGAGTTAAAATAAATGTTTCCTGAACAGGAAACACACTTAGTTTACATCATGGATGTTCCCTGTTCTGGAAACATTGGAAAGTGTCTCCAATTTTGGAGACACCCTAATTCTTCCCTGTTCAGGAAACAATTTCACGTCTCCAATTCTGGAGACACTATAAATGTTTCCTGATTTGGGAACAATCTTGATGTTTCCATATCTGGAGTCATCTGATTGTTTCCTTTTTGGAACATGCCTCGCCGTGTTTCCTGTTTAGGAAACACGTATCTTCTTGAGGCAACACTTTTAAAGATTGTTTTATGTGTGATTAGGGTAGAAATTTTAAAGAATTTTGCAATTAAAACTTAATTGAACAAGTTTTGGCTTAAGAGTTAGGATAATGGCACATTGATTATTGTGACGCGGTGTCGGCAAGCGGTAATTAATATACCAGGAGTTGCGCATATGAAGAACTAGAAACTATATTTTTTAGAAAGAGTAATATATTTACTTTACAATGCCGAGTGACTTAACACGTTTAACAAAAGTAAATTCCCAACAGAAAATGTCTCCCGAGTGCCTGAATTTTGAGATTTCCTGTGTTGAACAGATCACCGTCTATCGCTCTACGCCTTTCACGGCGATCTGTTCAACACAGGAAATTCCCTTCAAATTCATGACTCGGGAGATGTTTTCCTCTGTTTGGGAAAGTTTTTTTGTTAAACGTGTTAAGTCACTCGGCATTATAAAGTAATATTACTCTTTCTAAAAAATATAATTTCTACAAAACAGTACCTTTTGACTAAAATTATCAGTTTTATAAGGAGGTCACACCACATTTGGTTATTTTCCCCGTGGGTTGTCCCACTAAATTGAATGGCAAACTCACTAACAAGCTCGCAGAAATTTAGGTCGCACGGTTTATGAAACTAAATGAAATTAGCTTTCCATCCATGAAACATGTTTTTTGATTGGTGGACTGAAAAGAGGGGCACTTTTTGTGTAAAATCACAAAGCCCGCTTGGGACAGCATGACCTTCATAGTCTGGACTACGATCCATATATGGTTAATGGTTTGTGTGAGCGGAAACCAGACCTGCTCAAAACGCGCGAAGCACAAACAACCTTTAATCGGAAGCAGAATTTGTCGTTTGCCGAAGCTTTTCGCTGTTTTAAGTCGTCATTCTTTTTGCCTAAACAATCATTTTTTTAAATTATAAAACCTTTTGGTCAAACAATACTGTTTTTAACACGTAAAGTCTATGATTGGTAGTATTTTCAAGTTTTTCTTCTCACTGTGGCTGGATCACTGCATTGAATTGATAGGGGTGGTTTTTAGCAGATGTGTTGGATAACAACAATGCTACATTTTGTTGAGCAACTGGCCAATTAAATGTACATAACATGACTTCAACATTTTCGCACAAAATATTTCTGTCTCTTTTTGTAAACATGATGTACACAAAGATCATGACGACTCATGTTTTGTTTTGTGGTTCGAGTTAGTCATGACTTGTCTTGTGATCAAATAAAAAAATGTGTTTTATGTTTGTTCTATACTATTTCCTATTATGTATTTGTGTCACTTGAAAATATTATCAATTGATTTATCATTCTTTATTTGTAAGCTTTTCTTTAGACACTGTTAGAGATTGCTTTCTGCCACTTTGTAAATTGACTGAAGTTTTGTCCCCTGCAATGTAGGCCTACATGTACATGTAAATGGATTCCCATTTCTGGCAGTGCACTGGGTTTATCACGTGGTCAGCAGTCTTTGAGGGATTTTCCGCAAAACAGAGGAATAAAGTTCTACATGCATTATAAAACGCATGATGAAGTTAGCGTCCTGAATTGTAGGCCACAGCTCATGAAAAAAAGTCACCACAGTACAGCAATCTGACCAGAGCCTTTCTCAAGACTCAAAGATCATTAACTGAGAGCATGAACTGTCATAGTGGTGCAAAAAAACTAATGACAACCCTCTAAGTGTTATGATGTCATTACTCCTTAAATAGCTGTGACATGAACTGTAATGGTGCATCAACCATAACCCCATAATTAGCAGCTACTACCAGTAACCTTTCTCTTATGTAACTGGTGGTGTACCCATGGTGTAACAAAATACCCTGGATCAAACCATTAACCACTGACAAACAAAGGACTATTATGAGTAAGGTATGCAAGTGCCCTGGGGTATCACAATTTCATGGGCTTGTGCAAGGGCATTACATTGTACATGTACATGTACATGTACATGTAGTTGCATGACAAACTTAAAAATAAAAATAGGGGATCTACACTGTACATCTATGCTATATGTGCCTGAGCCCCTCACACCACCTTTCTCTATGCTCACAATAAACAGGCAAATATTATTTTAAAATAAAACCTACAATTGAAAACAAAAAAGTTATTTATTTAATATTGTGCCCCATAGGTCCCATCATCTACAATTTTCAGTGATACATTTAACATCAACTGTCATACACTATGTATTATATATGGTTTGTATATCTAGCATTGGCACTTTTCACTTGCATATGTTAGATTTTTGCTATTTAGTTCAGGCATAGAGCAAGTGGTTCAGGGTGTAGCTTTTGGCAATGTTCTTCCCCTAACTGATTACTGCTTAGAAGATATAACTGTAGGCTACATTGTGTATATCGCTTCCAAAGAAGATTGCATGGCTTTCCAGCATCCTAATTGGCCAATAAACATTACATGACAAACTTGCAAGCACAATAAACCCAGGTGTACCTGTCAACACTACAGAGGGGGGGGGGGGGGGATACTTTCTGTAATTTTCCGATTGAACCACATAAAACTGACCATAAATACTTTAGTCATCAAGGTTTTTTGAGAAAATGAAGACTTACAAACATTTAAACACTAAACAGGTTACGTGCCAGGGATTTACAATTTCAAACACGATATTTAACCGTTGATAACCATAAAGAAAGATTTTCCAACTATTTTGTCTGTTAATATTTTACCAAAACATACATGTAACTATTTCTCATTTAATTTCTAATTACCATATTATTTCAAAATTAGACTTTTCAGGGGGAAAAAAGGATTTGGTTATTTTTCCCTACTTGACAAGGAGGGAATTGTGAGGAGCAAGGGGTCTGGTTTTGTTTTTGTTTTTATAAATTGAGTACACATGTAGTACTGATATGAATGTATAACATCAGTGAGCTTTCACTTATAAACTAATGTAACGCTAATGTAATGTGGGTGTTACAAGGACTGGCCGATAACAATAACACAGAGAAGATAGTAGAAACGTTCCTTAAGTTTGCTGTATCAGGAGATATGTTATTCAATCCTGGGCTGGTTACTCGTACTAGAAAGTGAACATTTGGAAACTAAGGAGATTGATAAAGTTTGGTCACTGACCGGACAATGGTGGTGGTCAGTGCCTGGTCCATGGGGGTATCAGGTATGCTTACCACAAGGGTGATTTATGGGCTTGAGTGCATGGGAAAGGATGTGGGCCAGAAGCTTGATAATTGGAGATTAATTGGGTTAAGGTTGGAAGGAGGCTGTGGCCATGTTCAGACAGCGTACTAAAGTTAGACCCGAAACGGTTTAACTTCATGACCAGCGGGGGGCAGTCGTAAAAACATTTTCCCCTTGTGTTCAGACAGCATCGAGTTAAACCCAATCGGGTTTATCTTCGGTTTTAAGAGGTCAAATACAGCAACAAGACCTATACACACTGACATCCGGTTTATTCACAAAAGATATGTGTTTGTTGAGGTGTACGTATTACGTAGCTACCTTTTTACACTGGTCAGCGGTCATCTGTTGTGAGTTAAACCGGATGTGGTCATTATTCTGTCCACACGCAGTGTTAAAAGATAAACCCGAAGCGGTCTAAAGATAAACCCTCCAGCTCGACGGTCTAACTTTTCGGGGTTAAACCCGATTCGGTCTAACTTTAGAACCGTTCAGACACACAGAGATGAACTCGATCGGGTTGAACCATGAGTTAAACCGACTTTAGTACTGTGTCTGAACGACCTTTATGTTTCTGGGAACTTTAAATTATAAAATAAACACCGGTAATGACAGCAGGATTTAGGGCTTACATTAATCACAAAGTATTTTGATCATTGATGGTTACCAATCCTTTATACTTTGTCTTTTATGATGATGATTTTGAGAATTAATCTGACAAATAATGTTTTTTATTTATTTATTTGGCATTACAATCAAACATACCGAGATTATACTGATTACAAATCCAAGGATAGCCCCAAAATCTGTTTAAACATGGCTTATTTCCATCGCGGTCCTTAAAAAACACATCCCCGTAGACAACAAATACAATACAAAACGAGAAGAAATTGCACAGCAAAAAATAGGGACCTAAAAAAATAAACTGTTAAAAATTCGATTTTGGGGAGAGATGTTGTTTTACTGCCCTACTAAAATTGATAATGATTATTTGAACACTTGATGCTATTAGGAAGTAAATTCCATTAACGAATTCCAGTATAAAAAAATGTATTGCACTCTGTCCCTTTTATTCTTCGAACCCCTAGTAGAATAAATATAATGCATATCTGAAACCTTCCTGAATTTTTGACAGAGGTAAACTGGTGCCATTTCGTGAAAAATTTATATAAACATGGTTCAGCTTGAGTTGTGTAACACGGTCATTAACACTTAACATGCCCAGTTTGTTCAATTCTGTTTGACCAATATGTGATCTAGAATCCATACTTAAAATAAACCGGACTGATTTGTTTTGTGCAACTTGCAGCCTTTTCTTCAATTTTACCGACAATAGAGTACTATAGGATGAACAACAATAGTCAAAATGACATTGTATGAGAGCAGAACAGAGTGTTTTGCGAGATCTCTCATTCAAACAGTTGGCATGTCTGTAAAGAAAATGCAATCTAGCACCGGCCTTTTTTAATCACAGAATTTACAATGTGCTCACCAGTAGACTCTGATCAAGTGTAATGCCCAAATATTTAACTGAGTTTGAAGGAGTAACAATCTTCCCAGAACAAGAAACTTCAAATGTATCAACCTTATAGTTGTGCTCTGAATGAACATTATTAAAAAACAACAATAAGTCTTCAAACTTGATAATTTTGTATAGCCATAGCATACATGCAGGGAAAGTATCATGATACAGGTGTTGAAAGGGTTCCTGTTTGTCTTTGTCACTACCATCTCAATAAGCAATTGGGATTACTGTGCCATAAACTTTCACACCCCCAGCCAGCCAGCCTGTCCCACCTATTGGCTTCCAGTAGATAACAATCTCAATGTACTGTAGGCCCTATGTATGCACTTGTGTACAGTACATGTACATGTACATGTACATGTACATGTACATATGTGTACTTTTCCTTCCTCCATGGTAGTTCATGGCTAAACTACAGAAATTGCCTCAACACATGCTCTAACCATAGGGCATAGGAAAGCTCTAACATGCAGTGTTCAGACAGTGGAGGAAAGAAATGTACTCCTTTCTTCCCTGCATGTACATTATATTATGCTTTAATTCATGTAATTGCTGATACAAGGGAATACAGTTTAAAATACATATATGCAATGCATTAAAAAACAATCTGTCATACATTGAAAACACTGAATTTGTACCGAAGTGCTATCCACAATAACAAAAAAGGTTTCCTTATAAATTTTGCTATGTGGACTTTGAGTAAAATTTAAATAAATTCAATGCATCCCCCCCCCAAAAAAAAAAAATAATAATAATAATAATTAATTAATTAATTAATTAAAAAAATAGAATAAAAAATAGAATAAAAAAAATTAAAAAATTTAAAAATGATATTCTCATTGATTGTTCGGTGACAACAACAGTTTGTTTGTACAAATGGGGGTAGCAGCCAGGACGTAAAACACTAGTGGAGCACCCAAACTGCTGTGAAATGCTGCACTGGTTTAAAAAATTACAAATGTAATATGTATTAAGTAAGTTATAGTAACCCTAAATAAAGCACAATTTTTTGAAGAAATTTAATGTTAAAGAAAAATAAAGATGTGAACTTTAGAAACAGTATAAGGCCCTATAAGCAAAGTTGTTGAGCAAATCAAAAACCCACTTTAAAACTTAATAGTTGTAAACAGGAAGTTTATGTGCTTTGACAACTTTGTAATGGTTGCATGACATTCAATGTTTGCAAATCTTGTGCTTAATAGGTGATAATACTTGTACCATGGACCTACACAAAACAGCATTGCTAAGTGTATGATGGACAGCACAGTTGGTTGTTGGAGGATGTCCAAATTGTTGGTGACCACAGTATTTAGTTCTCTGCATCTTAGTGTACTCTTGTATTCGGAACACATGCACTGACCTTCTTGTTACTCTTGTATTCGGAACACATGCACTGACCTTCTTGTTCCCAATTATTAAATTTTTTGGGGGAGGGTAAACCATTATCATCATTGGATAGCACTTCCTTTTTCATTGGTGCCCAGGAGTCTTTTTTGACTTGTTCTTTCCAGGTGGTTATTTGGAAATGGAGACCATAAGTCAATATTGAATACCTTGTGCAGAATTTGTGGTCAAACTAAATCAAGGCGTGCCAGACCTTTTGTTCCAGCAAAGAATCATCAAGTGCAGCTTTACTTTTCATTTTTGGTCGAAGTTAGACGAGATATACCTGAAATCCATCCAACCTTGCTTTGTCACAATTGTCGATGTAGAGCAGCAAAACAGTTTTCCAAGGACAAAAATGACAAAAGCAAATTCAAAAATGATGTCATGGTATTTCAGCAGCATGATGACGTCTCCTGTTCCATATGTGGCACTTCACAATCAGCAAGCCCATCAAAGCCAACTCCAAACAAGGTAACTTCACCTGTGGAGAATACTTCTTTGGAAAATTACATAGAAAGTGCGAGTGATTTGAGATCCGTTGTAAAGACCCTACCAGTGGAATTAAAACTTAAGCTGGCTAATGCACTAGGTCAGTCTGTGTCAAGTGAGGTATATAATTATGCTGTTGCAATATCTGGTGATTACAATACCCCTAACAATATGATGTATGAATCAGCACATTCATGGCTTTCCCAACGCCATCCAGTGATAAGTTCCTTCATAGATGGTGCAACTCAGTCTTCTTCAGCAAATCATCAAAGAAGCACAAAGGCTCTTTATGCTCAGGCTAAGGCAATAGATTCTGTTTATAAAGCAAGATATGCAAAGTTTATATCTACTCTATCTTTTGCTGAGAACTTAACACTTTATTCCATCACTGGTAGCAAAGCTGCTGTCAACATGAGTAGTGCATCAAGTTCTGGAGGAGGGATATCATCCATACTTACTTGGCTCAAGTCTCAGGCGAAAACTGGTCCTGTTGTGTTTCCTGAGGACGGTGATTTGTTTGTGGCTATCGACAATGAACAGGTTGTGGGGAAAACATGGCGAGTCTATGCAAATCGTAAAGTTCCCCACAAGTATTGTCACAAGTGTGATTGCAATGAGACTTCCAGATTCAACAGAACAGAAGAAGTGGCTCATTCCATCATCATTTTCTAATAAGTTCAGAAAAGAGGGCTTAGATGCAGTGCACTCAGATATTCTTGATGATGAATGCTCCAAAACTGCAAGTCTTGAGCTAAACAAGTACATAAGGCAGCGTCTTTATTACCTTGAAGATGAACAACGAGGTACTCTTAGTGGCTGGACAGATGCAATAGATGAGGAAATAGGAAAACCAGTTGTACATTTAAAATTATGCTCCAAGTGTGGAAAAGAGCAACAGGTGGTGGAGGAACAGTCTGCAGAAAACAAAGTAAAGCCAACCTGTGAAAGTTGTGGGGGAAAACATCTGAAAAATGTTCCATGTCATGGAGAGCTATTTACAAAGAGGCGTGATAATAGTAAACGGCATCACTCTTTTCGTGTTGATCCTGACATGCCTGAAGTGTTTGAACCTGCATGTAAACAACCAAAAAGCAATAACCCAAATCAAGCCCAAGTAACTCCTTCCACACAAAATCAAATGTCACCTCAACTACATGTAGTTGATCCAGTATTTGTTAACCCAAATTCCTATGAGACAATTACACAAGTGCTTAGGCATGTTGGAAGATGTGCTTGAATATCAAAATATGGATCTGGTAAACGTAAATGGACATTCCTGACAATGGATGGCCTGCCTTTCACTATGGCATACAACATTATCCAGGAGACATACACCTGCAAGCTTTGTCAAATCTCAGTTTATGGAAACGACAAGAAATCGAGCCACTGTGCAGAAATTCATCAAGGTGAAGACAGCTTTCTGGAAAGAGAATTTGATTGGGTTGTACTTAGGATTGGTCATGGGCACTTTGAAATGAACATGAAAAAAGCTTTCATGGAAGTCAACTTTGCACCTTTCATGGCAGATATCACGAATGAGCTCGGTTTTAAGAGTGCCAATGCCCAAAAGTATGTAAAAAAAAATGCAGTGACAATCACAAGGCCTGGGACCTCATATGCATAGCTAGGGGAGCATTAGCCGATGAATTGCTGCGGCCATATGTCCTGAAGTGCCTCAACACACATACACCATGTACAGTGAATGGATACTTTGCGTATGCTATGGACAATATACAGAACCCAAACTACAAGTTCATCTATGAACAAACATTTGTGTACATCCAGGCAATAATCAACTACCGAAATGGGCTGCGGGAAAACAAAAACCAACTAATCATGGCAGGTAAGGAGAAGTTTTCACCAATTTGGTATGCAAGAAATCACCCGAAGTACCAACTTATCCATTATGTGACACCCATGACAGATTCTGTTACTCAGATGATGTCAGAGACCTGGTTACTACCAATGAGTCCTTCAGTTTTACTGGAAATACTAGGAGTGGTGAAGGACTGGACTTTGTCTTGGAAAATGTCAACAAGAAAGTTAAATCCATTCTAGTAAATGGTGTTCCAAATGCTGATGACTGGATGCTAGCTTTCCGTAATTACCATGAGCTTGAAAACATCAGGAATGCTACACACTCGAGGATGGGGTTGTCTGATCCGCCATCTGGATCATCAAAAATTCGCAGCTATGATGAAGAAATCAGAACATGTCGATGTTTAATTCGTAAATCAGGAATTCTTCTCAACCCCCAAGCAGACATGCCATTCCAGTCTCTGAGTGGTAAAAAGCTGAAAGACAACCTGTTGGATATTACCGCCATTGGACAAAGAAACAAACAAATTTACACAACCTGTCTTAAAACAACCATGAGCCCACCAAAGGATATTGTGTATGTTATCGCAACAGACGGAGAAATAACGGTGCAGTCTCGAACTGTCACAAAAGCATCACTGGCAGGTTCCATCAATGAGATACTCAATCATCTTCCACATGGAACAACAACTGACTATCTTCATGAGCAATGGAAAGATGTGAAGAAAGGAAACAAAAAGGGATACATAGACTTTTTTAAGTCAATAGAAATGATTGAAATCACCCAGGATGGCGCAGATGAACTTGGAAATGACCTAGAATGATCACAGATATCACTTATTCACTACTGGCTTACTTGTATGTATTCACTGGCCCTCCCTGCAACAGAGGTTGCTGCGACTAAGATGTATTGTCATGGAATTTACTTGCTCTACATTTAAAGCCGACTTCTGTATGATCATAGTTTTTGCAAGGAACCTGCCGTTGTCATTCAACTGCACTCATATAAACTCTAATATGATTAATTTAATCTACATTGATCTACTGATTTCTTTCATTACATCGAGGGTTGGTTTTTCTTCCATGATGTGTCCAATGGTCATACAATACTTTGTAAATACAACATGTGTCTGCATGAATGTATGACCATGACTTCATGTTTTTTCTTTGAACTCCAAGCTGTCAGTTTGACATGACCCAATAGGGTTGGCACAAGTGCCTACATGGTTTACAGTAGATTTACTTGAATTTGTTCTTGAGAATGCTGAGCCCCTAAAGCTACTTGTACAAGTCTTACATGTATATGCAATGCTTGTATATAGACTGTGAAGATTTTGTTGCAATTGTATACTAATTATGTGCATCTATATAGACAGATTAGTTTATGTACAATGCCAAATGAACACAGTCACACATAATTATATTGACAACAACCTGCCCTCGGATGATAAATATGCATGGTGACAACATCAACTTTAATTTGATCTTGGACACTGAGAGCAAACCTCTTTCACTTTGCACATGGATCCTGCCGTTACTGGACATTGGACATCCTCCATCCATGGAAAAGGTATGTATAATTTAAGTGTCCTGTATTTGTTTGTAAATTATTGTGTCATCACCTGATGTAAAACAGTACATATACATTGTACAGAACATTTAAAAGGTAAACACTGTGTAGCATTAGTAATTAGCTTTTACATTAATGTATGCCTACTTTCATAGATAAAAAAAAAATTACAGATAATATTTGAAAGTTTGAGAATACAAACTCACTGACAGTACTATGTACATATGTACACATGATTGCATGGTTAGACCATGGAGGACTCCATGGTTAGACCATGGTTAGACTGCCTGCAGGGCTATCAATCTCAAGGTTGCGAGTTTGAAGCCCAGTGACTGACCAATGGTTTCCCACAGTATAGTGTTCTTTTTACTGAACCAAGGTGGATTCATTTAAACAATTCATAATTGTAATCAAATATTAAACCACTTTTATTTAGTAGAGAGATTAGTCTTGGTATAGCATGGCATTGGTACCCCCTTATTATGGGACCCCTATTGATTTCCCTCAACCAGTGAAATTCACTCAAAGCATAGGCTACAAACTAAAATGTAAGCCGACTAAATTATTTTTTCACAAACTAATTTTCGAAAGTATTTTTATCAACATCAGCTAATTTCACTATGATACAGACTGAAAGCACAATTTTGTATTAAAAAATATTCAAACAATTTTGTTTATTTAAAGTTATACAACTAAATGTAAAGTAGTTTCAAAGTTGGTAAAAACTGTCTGTCAAAATAGTTACATTATAAAAAATATTTAATTATGTAGATGCAAAAGTTTAGGTAGAGTAAATCATTAGCACCTAGTGGGATGAATGATCAATATTTTCTTCAAAATGGAAATGCTTTTTGTTCTACCATAGTTGTACCTTCCCTCTTTTTCTATTCATACAAGATTTATTGACCACATAAACAGTATGTGTACATGAAGCTGTGGTTATTAAAGAGAGTACATGTAGCTGGAAACAAGATTGTAGGACAATGACCACTGACTCTGGGCATCTGAGATGTTTATTAATAATCATCAACCCTTTTCAAGCTTAACACTTTGGACAGTACAAAACCACAAAACCACCAATCAACAAAGAGGAAATTCCTCATTCTGTGTAGCCATACAGTGTGTGTTATACAGTGTGTGTTATACTGTGTGTTATACTGTGTTTGCACTTTGGAAGACATCACCACATTTTGCAAAGTTACGTTAGTGCTGATTTAGAAATGCATTGACAATCATTAATTCATTATTGCATTATATTTACGTTAGGCTAGGTTACTGTATCGGCGAAAGCATTCACCTCATTCAACCAACCTACCTTCAATCAAAAGACAATAGTAAAACGGTCAGATCGGTAGCTGTAAACTTTAGTTCTGAGTAAGTCTTTGCTTGAACTACTTGAAGGCAAACTGCAGGTTTAATCTCACCACACAGTGCTAGTACTAGCATGGGCGGATCCAGAACATTTTTTAGGAGGGGGCTGAGAATCAAAACAATTGTTTTTCAGCA
>CM055821.1:15484813-15533161 GCA_029582265.1 Zoroaster sp. YZ-2022 | reverse complement strand
CAAACATGGACCTGTCATCACAAAATGAGTGTAAAGTTGCACTATTTAAGATTTGAGATATTTTTTACTTGAAATGCTAAAAAAATTCTAGACAAAGTGCCATTTCAATATCCTGTAGTTGTGTTACAGTGAATCAACAGTATACTTCTAATAAAAGTGATAAAGTTACCTAGCTGTCTGACAAAATAAAATGATTGAGTTTGATGTTAAAACAAATTACACATCCGTACAGTTTTTGGGCTTTTTCTCCACTGTAATGCAAAATTGCATTTTCCAATTTACACTCATTTTGTGATGACAGGTCACATATTATATATACATTTATATTTTGGTTGATATTTGTAAAAGTTTGAATTTCACGCACAAAAACTGAAACCAACATATATGGGTTGATATTGATTGTGTCTGGGGAAAAAAAGAAAAAGAAAAAGAAAAAAAACTTTTCACAATCCAATATTGACTCAACTGCAACCACATGCTTAAAAGTAGTGGTCATTCCACAATATAAGTGTGCATTCAGTGACTACTCTTTCAAAGTTTGGCATCCATACATGCAACTAAAAATAAACACTCCAGGTGTTGATTTCAGTTTTTGATTGAAATTCAAACTTTTTAAAAAGTTTGAATTTCAAGCATAAAAACCAAAATCAACACCTGGAGTGTTGATTTTTACTTACATGTATGGATGCCAAATTATGAAAGAAGTCACTGACTGCACATTTAGAATACATGTATTAGTGTGTACACCAAAATCAAATCCCAACTTGGTCTCGCTAAGGGCAGGGTCGACTACATCCTGTGAGTAAATGAACATTCTGCTACCCTAAACCTTCAATTATGATACTGTTTGGTTTATACCTATTAAACAAGAACTATTCTTTACCATCTAGTACAAGATGCGCAAAACAATATCCACATGGTTTCACATCTACTTGTTGACTTTGCGGGATCTGGTGTGAAAATGAGTATATTTTCCAACGGACACTCATCATTTCAGTTTCACGTTCATCTATACTGCCACTACTCACATACACTAAGGGTTGCTTGGCTGTACAAAATATTGGCGTGTTTTTGTCAAATAAGATGTCACATGCATAGTGTGTCTTAGGAGCAGGTAAATGAACAGGTTGACCTTCAAGCAACAACAAGAGGTCATTCCAAGGAATTACTTTAGGGGTCCAACGGAAATCATTTAAAAATATCACTTCCATTAATTCAGCTCCTACCCATGCAAATGTGCCTGGTGCGGGATTAGTGAACGTGGAATATATACTTGATAGGGCCCGAAACATAAATGTTTTCCCACAATTGGCCGAGCCGGTAATCATTAAGTTTCTGTATTTTCCCCTTCCATTTAACAATAATACGTAGATACTACTGGCAAAATTTGTTATGTCTATCCCATTATTAAACAGAATTTCGGTTGCACATTGTAGCCACTGACCATTGCATACACATTTCTCTGGGTGTTGGGCAACATTGAAGAGTAGTTCGGTTCTGCTCAATGTAGATCTCCTCAGCATTTCTTGTGAGTGTGCCACTTCCCAGCCAACCTAAAAATGGCAACAAGCAATGACAAAAAAATATATATCAAAAGTGATTAAGCAATTGAAACAACTTCTCTGAATAGGGCTTCAATGATGATCTGAAATAATGCTTATTATCAAGATGCATACAGTATATCAGCTTGTTTACATGCGAACCACTTAATTGCATGAAAGGGCAGGCATAATGATTTTTGGTGTGCTGTTCTTCCTCGAAATCATATTTTGTGGAAAACAAATTCACATTCCTTTGGTATACAAAGTCATATTTCGAGGGAACTAGGCCTAGGCCTCACTTATAACAGAAAATCGTGCCTGTCCCTTCATGCCCTTAGGGGCTCCGTGCTCAAGTAGCAGTATATTAGTAATACTCACTAATACTATTAGTGAGTAGTAGGTCATAGTAACGTTTAAGACTTGGGCGAACAACTTAATTTCTATGCTATTATAAATTATACTAATAGTAGTAGTAGTGTGATTTCTGACGGTGCTTTACTCAATCCTTGCATATTAATATGGAACGGTGTGCCTAATTTTCATAAAGTGCACTCACGTTATAGCATACACCTGTACGTTATCCGTTACTACAGTGTCCACGCTGGGGTATACTTTGTACACATGTACATGTATGTACATGTATGTGTCACACATCACACAGTGCGTGCGTGCATAATTAATATGCCCAACTACTTTGGACCAATCATATCACTTTAGTGCATGGCGCCCTCCAGTGGTTATTTGTTTGGTGGGGGCGTGGCTGCGGCAAAGAAAAGGGCGGCCGTCATTGCTCAGTTTTCTATTTGAAAAGACATATCCATAAACAAATACACAAAACCAATAACCTATATTCACCTCTATTGTTTCCTGTACGACTCGTTTGCCTCTGTTCGCGATGAAACGGAGGAGGTCCGTCTTCCCTTCCTGTCTCTGCCGTTCTGCGTAAGCCAACAACTCCAAGCGACCTTTTAGGTTTTTTTGGACGACCAGTTGAGAGACATCGTATGGGGTCAATCTAGGGGAGCGCTTACGTCTGCCTCCTGATGCTCCGCCTTCGTTGGGAACATCACCGGAAATAAACGGTTGTTGCGAGACCTGGACAACAGTTTGAGATGCGGCATCAGTGGCGGGTGCAAATGAAGTATTCAAATCTGGATGCCCGTTCGACTGCAAATATGATGGATCACTTTTCGTCACGTACTTCCACGCGCTGTAGTAGTTGTGGTGAAGACCCGAGAAATTGACCGAGAGTCCATCGTGGTGAGCTAAATAGTTACGTATTCGTAACCATCCCTGTGTTTTGTCCAGTTTTATCGACATGTGATAGTGCACCCCACCGTCGGCGTGAGATTCCTGAGAACACGCCCACTGAACTACCACTGCAGTGCTAACTATTTCAAATGCCCTGACTACTTTAGTGGCAAAACTTTCCCGAGAAACGTCTGAAGACGCTTGACTGAGAGTGATAAGATAAACTTTTCGGACTTGGCGCGAATTCAGATCACAAGCCATGCTGAATAAGTTGTTGGAATGGGCAGCGTGGTCTCAGCCTGATACACCCAGCGGGAAAAGTAAACCCAAGCTTTTACACACCCCAGTATATATTGGCAGTGGCGGATAAGCATCATTGCCTAAACAGGTCAAATCGATATTTACAATTGTTTGTGTTTAACAACGGCAATGGTCTAGGCTGGTACCGTCATTTGTCGGTTCACCGCGTATTTTAATCCGCACCTCCTCTCTTTGACATTAGAAAACTGCGGAGACGGTTTACCATTTTGTAAACCGATGACATAAAAGATTTTTATATGTAGAGACTTCTTTTCTCACTAAAATGGTAAACCGACAACCTTTACCAATTGTTTGCCCGTAGCCTTGGCAACATCCTATTAATGACCGCACTTGTAATCTTAACCCTTTCAACCCCAAACGTGCCACCTGTGCTCAATGTGGAATGTACGTTCTTTACCAAAGGGACGCTATGTCACGGGAATTCACTACTCTTTGTTCCCAAGGCTCCTCTCCGGCACAACGCCTGAAACCTGTAACTGAAATGTAAATAGCGCCATCACTTTACGTTGGCATGATTAATCAATCGCAGGACAATACATGCGCGTGCGCCAGCCATGCGCGCGTCAGTATGAATGATTTTCGCGTCTCTATATAAAGCTTTAGCTTTTTGCGTGACCGCCGACGCTCACTTAGTTGTTTTTACAGCTGACAGTCGACCGCTAGCCATGGATGACGCTGAAATTCTTGACGAAATATTCGCGGATAGTGGTTCAGAAATATCCGATGACCAGTCCTCCTCATCCACATCAGAAGAAAGTGAAGAAGAGTTTGTCACACACCCACCAAGGTCATCAAATAAGCAGAACTTCAGGTAGGCCTTAAGACGTAGCTGAAAAACGTTCACATAACTGTTCCAATTGGCTAACGTTACTGATTAAAAAGAGCCAAACATGTTTTGCATACTTCTGAATGTAGGCCCTAGGCCTACTTTTATTATTTTTTCTAAAGGGGTGTTGGTGAAACTGAAAGTCGGATCCTCCAGACCTAGTCAGACTTTCCTGGATCCTCAGAAGAAAATGTTTTTCTTTCAAAGGAATGATGGATGGAATGGCATTTCAAAGAATATTAACTGTTCAAGTAATTTCAAGAATTATCTTACGTTGGAATGTAATTAACTTAATTTGCCAAATATTGCAGGTGAAATGGGCTTCTTTTTATGTAGGATGGATCTAGTAAGGTCCGACATACGTTGACATTAGATCCGGGGAATCTGGGTTTTACCAATTGCCTTTCTAACGAAATTCATAATAGCATATTTGAATTAATCTGATTTTTACTATGCAAGAAAAAGACATGAATAAAATCACAAAGTTTGTCCCAAAAAGTGTGCAGTATAAATGCAGAGTCGGCCTAACTTGTGAACTTCTTGCACCATATCAAAGTGAATGAATGATGAGGATGTCACTTGCTCTACCGTAGAGCAAGTGGCATCCTCTAGCAAGTTGCATCATCTTTTTGATCTATCATAAGAGCATTTTAACATTTCAGTGCCATCTAAGGTTTCGAGTCAACTCTGTCCCAGGTCAACTCCGGTCCAACTCGGCTAGTGTTAGTGTTCGTGCCCAAAAACGTTACAGCACCCTCTTCGACCAAGAATACAGCCTATATTTACTTTAATTGGCTTGCATTGTACCATCTGGACAGAGTTGACCTTGGACAGAGTTGACCTGCACCCCCATCTAACCATATCGAGTGTATGATTAGATAACACAGGAAGGTCATACAAATTGCAAGCACCTGGTGTGCTGTCATTTTCAAGAAAAGTGGGACTATGCATAAATTTCCGATGATGGTTTTGCTGAGCATTGCCAAAAAAAGTAAATAACCGCTAAAGCTCATTACACCCAAATCATACAGTGCCCTCCTATTGTGTCAGCCATATCTGAAAAAGGCTAATCTTGTAATTATGGTATCATCAAGAAAATGTGCCTTAATTCCATATAGCACCATCATACATAAGTTTCTTAATACTCATACTTCAGGTCTGGATGGCATAAAGCAAACTCCTCCTATACGAAGCGACCCCCTATGAACTTTACTGAAGAGACTGGATGTACTGAAGATTTCAGTAACCTCTCGCCTGGGCAGATCTTTCAACTGTTCTTCTGTCAGGCAGTCTGGAAGTTGATGGTGACAGAGACCAATCGCTATGCTGACCAAACGCTGGGTGCAGATGCAGCCAATCATCAGCATGCCTGGACTCCAACGGATATCCCTGAGATGATGGCATTTGTGGCCTTGCTTCTGTGTATGGGCATCAACAAAAGGCCACGCTACGCCATGCACTGGTCCAGGTCTGAAGTTCTGCGAAGTCCTGTGTACTCATCAACTATGTCTCGCAAACCGATTTGACGCACTCCTGAGATTTTTCCACGTTGCCAACAACAGAGCTGAAATGGATGATGACTCTCCCGTGACAAACTGTCTAAAGTTCGCCCGCTGCTTCACATTGTACTGCCATTGTTTCGTCGCATATATAAACCCGGACGAAACCTCTCGCCAGATGAGACTATGATAAAGTTTAAAGGCCGACTCGGTTTTAAACAGTACATGCCACGCAAGTCTGCCAAGTTTGGATTGAAATGTTTTTCATTGAACGAGTCTGAAACCGGGTACACATGTGCGTGGAAGGTGTTCACTGGTTCAGAGCCCACATCGTACCAATTCCATACATCCTCAATTGCTTATGCAATGTAGTTTTGATTGTGTTCTAGGTGTCCGCCGCCGATTTCAATGTTGCTCACCCAGCAAAAAATGCAACTGTGTCATTTGCAGCACAAAAGCCAAGCGGAAACAAACTCGTATGATTTTTAAACAGTGTCAAAAGCCAATGTGTGTTCTGCCATGCTTTGAGAAGTTTCACAGTGTGTGATAAACATTTACCCAATGTAGTTTTGATTGTGTTCTAGGTGTCCCCCATTTCAATGTTGCTCACCCAGCAAAAATGCAACTGTGTCATTTGCAGCACAAAAGCCAAGCGGAAACAAACTCGTATGATTTTTAAACAGTGTCAAAAGCCAATGTGTGTTCTGCCATGCTTTGAGAAGTTTCACAGTGTGTGATAAACATTTACCCAATGTAGTTTTGATTGTGTTCTAGGTGTCCCCCATTTCAATGTTGCTCACCCAGCAAAAATGCAACTGTGTCATTTGCAGCACAAAAGCCAAGCGGAAACAAACTCGTATGATTTTTAAACAGTGTCAAAAGCCAATGTGTGTTCTGCCATGCTTTGAGAAGTTTCACAGTGTGTGATAAACATTTACCCAATGTAGTTTTGATTGTGTTCTAGGTGTCCCCCCTCCCAATTTCAATGTTGCTCACCCAGCAAAAAATGCAACTGTGTCATTTGCAGCACAAAAGCCAAGCGGAAACAAACTCGTATGATTTTTAAACAGTTCAAAAGCCAATGTGTGTTCTGCCATGCTTTGAGAAGTTTCACAGTGTGTGATAAACATTTACCCAATGTAGTTTTGATTGTGTTCTAGGTGTCCCCCCATTTCAATGTTGCTCACCCCGCAAACAATGCCACTGTGTCATTTGCAGCACAAAAGCCAAGCGGAAACAAACTCGTATGATTTTTAAACAGTGTCAAAAGCCAATGTGTGTTCTGCCATGCTTTGAGAAGTTTCACAGTGTGTGATAAACATTTACCCAATGTAGTTTTGATTGTGTTCTAGGTGTCCCCCCCCCCCATTTCAATGTTGCTCACCCAGCAAACAATGCAACTGTGTCATTTGCAGCACAAAAGCCAAGCGGAAACAAACTCGTATGATTTGTAAACAGTGTCAAAAGCCAATGTGTGTTCTGCCATGCTTTGAGAAGTTTCACAGTGTGTGATAAACATTTTTGATTGTGGTCCTTCCGTCTCCCCCTCCCCCATTTCAATGTTGAAGTGACAGTGCGCACACCAGCAACACAACATTGAAATGGGGGGAGGGGGGGTAGGTTGGTGGAAAGCAATCTTGAAATGGGTGGGGGTGGGTATGTGAGCAACCTTCATTTAAACTTGACTACTGCTACAGTAAAATCAATTTTGTGCAATTACCGCAACATTCCTTTCACCTGAACCTAAAATATATCACCTATTACGTTGGGGTTTATGAACCACCCATAAACAAAAGAAGCATTTGTTTGATTGGTCAATATTTTTCTTGTCATAACTTGTGGAGTTATTTGTTGTCATTGCAAGAGTGGCCTTTCTTGATGTTGTTGAGTGAGGGCGCTATACACTGAAAGTTGTTAAAAAGTCTCTGGTAAAGAACTGAACATGCTATGCAAAAACCGGTAGCAACCAAGGCATGACTGATCAAATATAGCTCGGTATTGAAAGGGTTAAGAGAAACCAAAAAAAATTATTAACCAATTTTCTTTTCTGTGTTATGTTTTGACGTATGCAGTTGATGACTACAGATTGGCCATACTTTCACTTTTTAAAATGAACTCTGAACAAGGAAAATTACATTTTAGGTGGGTTGAAAAGCTAAGTGCATTAATAGCTGGTAAATTTCGTATTTACCAGCAAGAACTAACAGGTTCCAAAAAAAAGTCTTTTTTTTGTTTTTGTTTTTTAAATCGGTCTTTAAAATATTTTGTTTATTTTTCACTTATCTCAGTGTATTCATAATTACTTATTTTCAGTACGTTTATTCTTCAAACGGATGCATCAAACATCGGTCTTGGAGCTGTGCTCTTACAGGTTCATGATGATGAGAAATTTCCAGTTGCATATGCTTCCCGTAAACTTCTCCCACGGGAATGTGCATATTCCACAATAGAAAGAGAATGTTTGGCAATTATATGGTCTGTGCAGAAGTTTCAAACTTATCTATATGGTCGGGAATTTGTTCTCCAGACAGATCACCAACCTTTGGTCTATCTAAACCAAGCTAAATCTTCTAACTCACGCATTATGCGTTGGGCTTTACAGTTACAACCGTACCGTTTTAGAATCCAGGCAATAAAGGGTACAGAGAATGTTGGTGCCGACTTTCTTAGTCGAAATATCTACTAATCATACATTTGATGACTTCATATATATTGAAAATAAAGAGAGAGGACGGTTTTGGAAGGTCAAGTAAAGAAAAAATATATAATAATAATAATAATGTAAGAACTATGAAATTATTCTGATGTTCAACAAAAATTATGTGTATATAAAAATGAAAATAAATTCCCCAAGGAGGGAGGAACTTGTCACATCTCGACCCAGATTGAGTGATTTAAAAGTCTTTTAGTGTATTTTCTTTCAAGGGTCATGGTTGCATAATAATAATTGTTTGTTACAACTGACCATTTATCTGTTCTTTTACTTTACAATTGTACTTTTGTATGGGGGAGTCCTTTTGGTATGCAGCGCCGTGCTTGAGCGAGCAGCCAGTCTATTGTAAGATAAAAAGCAGGAGTGTGTGGGAGGTTTGTCAGTATGCCAGATAGTGGTTGTGGTGTGTACATGTGCTTCAGTACATGAGTGTCGATCCTTCTCCCCACCGATGCCCAGGCCACCAGCATAGATAGTAAAGATCTGTAGAAGCTTGGCTCGGAGGGCACAGAATGGAATCGTGAGAATTCAGACAATCATGGCCCTTGTGTAACCGTTTTCACGACTGCTTTATCAACGACTGCTTTATCAACGACTGCCTTGTTTCAACATTTACCTTACGAGAACGCAATTAATTTTATGTGTTTGGAGGCTAGACGTCCTGAAAGGTCACAGTAAGCATCTTACCTGTCCACATACTACGCCGACTACAAACTTCTATCAAGTGGAGAAACAACAGGCTCAACGTAGTACTTATAAACAAAATTACACTGCGGGTTTATAAACATAATGAGGGAGGTGTACTTTATGACGGCAGCTTCAGAGATGCAACCGCTAAGAATGTGAGGTGGTGTTTGTTGAGAAATTAATATGTGTATTAGGGTGATGCGAATCGAGTCTAGATTAGAATTGTTCGGTGATTACATTGGATTGGATAAATAGATCAAGGATATAAGTTGGTTGAAGTATAAAGTAATTTCATTAGTGATTTGTATAAATAATTGGAATAGAATTGTTCAGTGATTGATGTTGGATTGGATAAATAGATCTAGATTATAGTTGGTTGAAGTATAAAGTAATTTCATTAGTGATTTGTATAAATAATTGTTCAGTGATTTATATTGGATTGGATAAATAGATCTAGATTATAGTTGGTTGAAGTATAAAGTAATTTCATTAGTGATTTGTATAAATAATTGGAATAGAATTGTTCAGTGATTGATATTGGATAAATAGATCTAGATTATAGTTGGTTGAAGTATAAAGTAATTTGATAAGTGATTTGTATAAATAATGAAATAATTGGAATGAAGTAATTGGAATGGAATAACTAAGTTGTCAAGGATTATAATGATACGGTAGTTAGTCGAGTAATCGTGTGTTCAAGTAATAAAGATTAAGAATACGATTTATAAAGTAATTTCATGAATTAATGGTTATATTAGGCCTATAGTGATTTAAATTAATATTTGAAAGGAATAAATGAATTGTAAAAGAATATAACTAATTTGTAAATAAATGTTTAATTAATGTAAATATATTTTCTGGATTTCTTTGTGGTGGTTTACTTCTGCAGTATGTGTTTTGCTTCCTAGGTCACCGCGTAGAACCCTCACGGGTTATTGTGTTCTTGTTTTTTTTAATTTTTTTTTTAAGTGCTTTTAATACTCAATTTAATGTCAACTATTTACTTTGATATCAATGTGTGTTGTGTTTTGCTTTGTATGTTAAAATTTTAAATGGTTTTATTTACTTATTTTTGCATGTACCACACCCTCAATTTGGCTTAAAAACAAACAAACAAAATAAGCACAATTACACAGCTGTGTTTCAGTTTTCAGTTTTATTGTGTGATTTTAAATGTTCCAATAATTTGCGAACTACATGTAACCTCACAAAATGGGTTGAATTCCTGGAAATACTAGCAAAAGTTATTTATTTCATTTCACTCAAATATCAAACTTTGTGAATTATGCATGGTTTCAGAAAAAAATACATCATGGCCCCAACCAATATTTTGCATTAACATTTCATTTGTCAGTCTTGAAAATCATGTTGCATCCTAGAGGTAAAATACTTAAATTCACAAATGTGCTTTGTATACAATATTTCCATTATTTGAAACTGAGTTTATGCTCATTTGTTTATGCCAGGTCAAATTTATTCAAACTTTTGATCTTTTCCGAAATAAGTACGTGTACATTGTTTGGATAACTATGGTGTCTCATTACAACATGAAGGTTTACTCTAACACTGTACAGGCCACTACATAGTTGACTTAAAAAATAAAAATAAAAAAAGTATAGAATCAGTTTTGTACATAGTGTAATTTCATTTAACAATAACTAGAAAGCATTTATATAGACAATGTACTGAATTTGGGCAATAAGCCAAAATCAACACCTGGAGTGTTGATTTTACTTACAGATATGGATGCCAAACTTTGAAAGAGTAGTCACTGACTGCACATTTAGAATATATGCATTTAAGTGTGTACACCAAAATCGAATCCCAACTAGGTCTCGCTAAGAGTAGGGTCAACTACATCCTGTGAGTAAATGAACACTCTGCTACCCTAAACCTTCAAAATTCCGTGGTTCTTATTGGACAGTTTGGAGAATTATGTTGAAGACTTCATTTGTTAACATTACACATGGAATAAAGCGAGTAGAAAGTTTGCTTTAACATGTACATGGGTAAATCTGTGAATATGGGAGGGGGGGGGGGGGCAAATAAATTTTGACAATAACATCAACTTTAAAGAAACACACCATTTTGAAGATGAATTATTACAAAAATAACCTAAAACTAATTTGGTGTCCCATTTACACATGAATAAACTGTGGATTGGTGTTGACATGATATTTTCGCATTTCTGGAGTAAATAATGTCCGATTTTTGGCTATAATTAATGAATAATGTTAACAAGAATGAAAATCAATGAATCGCCTGTCAATAAACTTTTCCAATTTCGGGTCAAAATGTCACACGTTGGTACCCTTATTTACAAAATACCCCTTACAAATAAATGTTAAAGTATGATGGATTAAAACCAGTAACACCGGGATTTGTACCCTTCTCCTAACCGAAAAGTGTCACTGGAGTGTTCTTTAACGTGCACCACCTTGTCTGCTACACGGGACCTTAGTTTATGTCCTATCCGAGGACAGTAAATTAGGGTGACGTTTAACATGTACCCGTACATGTTAAAGTATGACAAATTTCTATTTTACACAAACACCGGGATGAGGACAGCAAATTTGGCTACAAGTGTCTGGCTAAGGAACACAACCTATGCAACAAGAAAATAAAGCCTCAATTTAAAAAAAAAAAGGAAAACAATAAATAAAAATAGCAGGATTTGATTTTGGTGTACAATACATGTGACCTGTCATCACAAAATGAGTGTAAAGTTGCACTATTTAAGATTTGAGATATTTTTTACTTGAAATGCTAAAAAAATTCTAGACAAAGTGCCATTTCAATATCCTGTAGTTGTGTTACAGTGAATCAACAGTATACTTCTAATAAAAGTGATAAAGTTACCTAGCTGTCTGACAAAATAAAATGATTGAGTTTGATGTTAAAACAAATTACACATCCGTACAGTTTTTTGGGCTTTTTTCTCCACTGTAATGCAAAATTGCATTTTCCAATTTACACTCATTTTGTGATGACAGGTCACATATTATATATACATTTATATTTTGGTTGATATTTGTAAAAGTTTGAATTTCACGCACAAAAACTGAAACCAACATATATGGGTTGATATTGATTGTGTCTGGGGGAAAAAAAAGAAAAAGAAAAAAAAAACTTTTCACAATCCAATATTGACTCAACTGCAACCACATGCTTAAAAGTAGTGGTCATTCCACAATATAAGTGTGCATTCAGTGACTACTCTTTCAAAGTTTGGCATCCATACATGCAACTAAAAATAAACACTCCAGGTGTTGATTTCAGTTTTGATTGAAATTCAAACTTTTTAAAAAGTTTGAATTTCAAGCATAAAAACCAAAATCAACACCTGGAGTGTTGATTTTTACTTACATGTATGGATGCCAAATTATGAAAGAAGTCACTGACTGCACATTTAGAATACATGTATTAGTGTGTACACCAAAATCAAATCCCAACTTGGTCTCGCTAAGGGCAGGGTCGACTACATCCTGTGAGTAAATGAACATTCTGCTACCCTAAACCTTCAATTATGATACTGTTTGGTTTATACCTATTAAACAAGAACTATTCTTTACCATCTAGTACAAGATGCGCAAAACAATATCCACATGGTTTCACATCTACTTGTTGACTTTGCGGGATCTGGTGTGAAAATGAGTATATTTTCCAACGGACACTCATCATTTCAGTTTCACGTTCATCTATACTGCCACTACTCACATACACTAAGGGTTGCTTGGCTGTACAAAATATTGGCGTGTTTTTGTCAAATAAGATGTCACATGCATAGTGTGTCTTAGGAGCAGGTAAATGAACAGGTTGACCTTCAAGCAACAACAAGAGGTCATTCCAAGGAATTACTTTAGGGGTCCAACGGAAATCATTTAAAAATATCACTTCCATTAATTCAGCTCCTACCCATGCAAATGTGCCTGATGCGGGATTAGTGAACGTGGAATATATACTTGATAGGGCCCGAAACATAAATGTTTTCCCACAATTGGGCGAGCCGGTAATCATTAAGTTTCTGTATTTTCCCCTTCCATTTAACAATAATACGTAGATACTACTGGCAAAATTTGTTATGTCTATCCCATTATTAAACAGAATTTCGGTTGCACATTGTAGCCACTGACCATTGCATACACATTTCTCTGGGTGTTGGGCAACATTGAAGAGTAGTTCGGTTCTGCTCAATGTAGATCTCCTCAGCATTTCTTGTGAGTGTGCCACTTCCCAGCCAACCTAAAAATGGCAACAAGCAATGACAAAAAAATATATATCAAAAGTGATTAAGCAATTGAAACAACTTCTCTGAATAGGGGCTTCAATGATGATCTGAAATAATGCTTATTATCAAGATGCATACAGTATATCAGCTTGTTTACATGCGAACCACTTAATTGCATGAAAGGGGCAGGCATAATGATTTTTTGGTGTGCTGTTCTTCCCTCGAAATCATATTTTGTGGGAAACAAATTCACATTCCTTTGGTATACAAAGTCATATTTCGAGGGAACTAGGCCTAGGCCTACTTATAACAGAAAATCGTGCCTGTCCCTTCATGCCCTTAGGGGCTCCGTGCTCAAGTAGCAGTATACTAGTAATACTCACTAATACTATTAGTGAGTAGTAGGTCATAGTAACGTTTAAGACTTGGGCGAACAACTTAATTTCTATGCTATTATAAATTATACTAATAGTAGTAGTGTGATTTCTGACGGTGCTTTACTCAATCCTTGCATATTAATATGGAACGGTGTGCCTAATTTTTCATAAAGTGCACTCACGTTATAGCATACACCTGTACGTTATCCGTTACGACAGTGTCCACGCTGGGGTATACTTTGTACACATGTACATGTATGTACATGTATGTGTCACACATCACACAGTGCGTGCGTGCATAATTAATATGCCCAACTACTTTGGACCAATCATATCACTTTAGTGCATGGCGCCCTCCAGTGGTTATTTGTTTGGTGGGGGCGTGGCTGCGGCAAAGAAAAGGCGCGGCCGTCATTGCTCAGTTTTCTATTTGAAAAGACATATCCATAAACAAATACACAAAACCAATAACCTATATTCACCTCTATTGTTTCCTGTACGACTCGTTTGCCTCTGTTCGCGATGAAACGGAGGAGGTCCGTCTTCCCTTCCTGTCTCTGCCGTTCTGCGTAAGCCAACAACTCCAAGCGACCTTTTAGGTTTTTTTGGACGACCAGTTGAGAGACATCGTATGGGGTCAATCTAGGGGAGCGCTTACGTCTGCCTCCTGATGCTCCGCCTTCGTTGGGAACATCACCGGAAATAAACGGTTGTTGCGAGACCTGGACAACAGTTTGAGATGCGGCATCAGTGGCGGGTGCAAATGAAGTATTCAAATCTGGATGCCCGTTCGACTGCAAATATGATGGATCACTTTTCGTCACGTACTTCCACGCGCTGTAGTAGTTGTGGTGAAGACCCGAGAAATTGACCGAGAGTCCATCGTGGTGAGCTAAATAGTTACGTATTCGTAACCATCCCTGTGTTTTGTCCAGTTTTATCGACATGTGATAGTGCACCCCACCGTCGGCGTGAGATTCCTGAGAACACGCCCACTGAACTACCACTGCAGTGCTAACTATTTCAAATGCCCTGACTACTTTAGTGGCAAAACTTTCCCGAGAAACGTCTGAAGACGCTTGACTGAGAGTGATAAGATAAACTTTTCGGACTTGGCGCGAATTCAGATCACAAGCCATGCTGAATAAGTTGTTGGAATGGGCAGCGTGGTCTGAGCCTGATACACCCAGCGGGAAAAGTAAACCCAAGCTTTACACACCCCAGTATATATTGGCAGTGGCGGATAAGCATCATTGCCTAAACAGGTCAAATCGATATTTACAATTGTTTGTGTTTAACAACGGCAATGGTCTAGGCTGGTACCGTCATTTGTCGGTTCACCGCGTATTTTAATCCGCACCTCCTCTCTTTGACATTAGAAAACTGCGGAGACGGTTTACCATTTTGTAAACCGATGACATAAAAAGATTTTTATATGTAGAGACTTCTTTTCTCACTAAAATGGTAAACCGACAACCTTTACCAATTGTTTGCCCGTAGCCTTGGCAACATCCTATTAATGACCGCACTTGTAATCTTAACCCTTTCAACCCCAAACGTGCCACCTGTGCTCAATGTGGAATGTACGTTCTTTACCAAAGGGACGCTATGTCACGGGAATTCACTACTCTTTTGTTCCCAAGGCTCCTCCGGCACAACGCCTGAAACCTGTAACTGAAATGTAAATAGCGCCATCACTTTACGTTGGCATGATTAATCAATCGCAGGACAATACATGCGCGTGCGCCAGCCATGCGCGCGTCAGTATGAATGATTTTCGCGTCTCTATATAAAGCTTTAGCTTTTTGCGTGACCGCCGACGCTCACTTAGTTGTTTTTACAGCTGACAGTCGACCGCTAGCCATGGATGACGCTGAAATTCTTGACGAAATATTCGCGGATAGTGGTTCAGAAATATCCGATGACCAGTCCTCCTCATCCACATCAGAAGAAAGTGAAGAAGAGTTTGTCACACACCCACCAAGGTCATCAAATAAGCAGAACTTCAGGTAGGCCTTAAGACGTAGCTGAAAAACGTTCACATAACTGTTCCAATTGGCTAACGTTACTGATTAAAAAGAGCCAAACATGTTTTGCATACTTCTGAATGTAGGCCCTAGGCCTACTTTTATTATTTTTTCTAAAGGGGTGTTGGTGAAACTGAAAGTCGGATCCTCCAGACCTAGTCAGACTTTCCTGGATCCTCAGAAGAAAATGTTTTTCTTTCAAAGGAATGATGGATGGAATGGCATTTCAAAGAATATTAACTGTTCAAGTAATTTCAAGAATTATCTTACGTTGGAATGTAATTAACTTAATTTGCCAAATATTGCAGGTGAAATGGGCTTCTTTTTATGTAGGATGGATCTAGTAAGGTCCGACATACGTTGACATTAGATCCGGGGAATCTGTTTTACCAATTGCCTTTCTAACGAAATTCATAATAGCATATTTGAATTAATCTGATTTTTACTATGCAAGAAAAAGACATGAATAAAATCACAAAGTTTGTCCCAAAAAGTGTGCAGTATAAATGCAGAGTCGGCCTAACTTGTGAACTTCTTGCACCATATCAAAGTGAATGAATGATGAGGATGTCACTTGCTCTACCGTAGAGCAAGTGGCATCCTCTAGCAAGTTGCATCATCTTTTTGATCTATCATAAGAGCATTTTAACATTTCAGTGCCATCTAAGGTTTCGAGTCAACTCTGTCCCAGGTCAACTCCGGTCCAACTCGGCTAGTGTTAGTGTTCGTGCCCAAAAACGTTACAGCACCCTCTTCGACCAAGAATACAGCCTATATTTACTTTAATTGGCTTGCATTGTACCATCTGGACAGAGTTGACCTTGGACAGAGTTGACCTGCACCCCCATCTAACCATATCGAGTGTATGATTAGATAACACAGGAAGGTCATACAAATTGCAAGCACCTGGTGTGCTGTCATTTTCAAGAAAAGTGGGACTATGCATACATTTCCGATGATGGTTTTGCTGAGCATTGCCAAAAGTAAATAACCGCTAAAGCTCATTACACCCAAATCATACAGTGCCCTCCTATTGTGTCAGCCATATCTGAAAAAGGCTAATCTTGTAATTATGGTATCATCAAGAAAATGTGCCTTAATTCCATATAGCACCATCATACATAAGTTTCTTAATACTCATACTTCAGGTCTGGATGGCATAAAGCAAACTCCTCCTATACGAAGCGACCCCCTATGAACTTTACTGAAGAGACTGGATGTACTGAAGATTTCAGTAACCTCTCGCCTGGGCAGATCTTTCAACTGTTCTTCTGTCAGGCAGTCTGGAAGTTGATGGTGACAGAGACCAATCGCTATGCTGACCAAACGCTGGGTGCAGATGCAGCCAATCATCAGCATGCCTGGACTCCAACGGATATCCCTGAGATGATGGCATTTGTGGCCTTGCTTCTGTGTATGGGCATCAACAAAAGGCCACGCTACGCCATGCACTGGTCCAGGTCTGAAGTTCTGCGAAGTCCTGTGTACTCATCAACTATGTCTCGCAACCGATTTGACGCACTCCTGAGATTTTTCCACGTTGCCAACAACAGAGCTGAAATGGATGATGACTCTCCCCGTGACAAACTGTCTAAAGTTCGCCCGCTGCTTCACATTGTACTGCCATTGTTTCGTCGCATATATAAACCCGGACGAAACCTCTCGCCAGATGAGACTATGATAAAGTTTAAAGGCCGACTCGGTTTTAAACAGTACATGCCACGCAAGTCTGCCAAGTTTGGATTGAAATGTTTTTCATTGAACGAGTCTGAAACCGGGTACACATGTGCGTGGAAGGTGTTCACTGGTTCAGAGCCCACATCGTACCAATTCCATACATCCTCAATTGCTTATGCAATGTAGTTTTGATTGTGTTCTAGGTGTCCGCCCCCCCCCCCCATTTCAATGTTGCTCACCCAGCAAAAAATGCAACTGTGTCATTTGCAGCACAAAAGCCAAGCGGAAACAAACTCGTATGATTTTTAAACAGTGTCAAAAGCCAATGTGTGTTCTGCCATGCTTTGAGAAGTTTCACAGTGTGTGATAAACATTTACCCAATGTAGTTTTGATTGTGTTCTAGGTGTCCCCCCCCCATTTCAATGTTGCTCACCCAGCAAAAATGCAACTGTGTCATTTGCAGCACAAAAGCCAAGCGGAAACAAACTCGTATGATTTGTAAACAGTGTCAAAAGCCAATGTGTGTTCTGCCATGCTTTGAGAAGTTTCACAGTGTGTGATAAACATTTACCCAATGTAGTTTTGATTGTGTTCTAGGTGTCTTCCCCCATTTCAATGTTGCTTACCCAGCAACAAATGCAACTGTGTCATTTGCAGCACAAAAGCCAAGCGGAAACAAACTCGTATGATTTTTAAACAGTGTCAAAAGCCAATGTGTGTTCTGCCATGCTTTGAGAAGTTTCACAGTGTGTGATAAACATTTACCCAATGTAGTTTTGATTGTGTTCTAGGTGTCCCCCATTTCAATATTGCTCACCCAGAAAATAATGCAACTGTGTCATTTGCAGCACAAAAGCCAAGCGGAAACAAACTCGTATGATTTTTAAACAGTGTCAAAAGCCAATGTGTGTTCTGCCATGCTTTGAGAAGTTTCACAGTGTGTGATAAACATTTACCCAATGTAGTTTTGATTGTGTTCTAGGTTTCCACCTTTTCAATGATGCTCACCCACGAAAAAATGCAACTGTGTCATTTGCAGCACAAAAGCCAAGCGGAAACAAACTCGTATGATTTTTAAACAGTGTCAAAAGCCAATGTGTGTTCTGCCATGCTTTGAGAAGTTTCACAGTGTGTGATAAACATTTACCCAATGTAGTTTTGATTGTGTTCTAGGTGTCCCCGTCCCATTTCAATGTTGCTCACCCAGCAAACAATGCAACTGTGTCATTTGCAGCACAAAAGCCAAGCGGAAACAAACTCGTATGATTTGTAAACAGTGTCAAAAGCCAATGTGTGTTCTGCCATGCTTTGAGAAGTTTCACAGTGTGTGATAAACATTTTTGATTGTGGTCCTTCCGTCTCCCCCTCCCCCATTTCAATGTTGAAGTGACAGTGCGCACACCAGCAACACAACATTGAAATGGGGGGAGGGGGGTAGGTTGGTGGAAAGCAATCTTGAAATGGGTGGGGGTGGGTATGTGAGCAACCTTCATTTAAACTTGACTACTGCTACAGTAAAATCAATTTTGTGCAATTACCGCAACATTCCTTTCACCTGAACCTAAAATATATCACCTATTACGTTGGGGTTTATGAACCACCCATAAACAAAACAAGCATTTGTTTGATTGGTCAATATTTTTCTTGTCATAACTTGTGGAGTTATTTGTTGTCATTGCAAGAGTGGCCTTTCTTGATGTTGTTGAGTGAGGGCGCTATACACTGAAAGTTGTTAAAAAAGTCTCTGGTAAAGAACTGAACATGCTATGCAAAAACCGGTAGCAACCAAGGCATGACTGATCAAATATAGCTCGGTATTGAAAGGGTTAAGAGAAACAATTTTTTTTTATTAACCAATTTTCTTTTCTGTGTTATGTTTTGACGTATGCAGTTGATGACTACAGATTGGCCATACTTTCACTTTTTAAAATGAACTCTGAACAAGGAAAATTACATTTTAGGTGGGTTGAAAAGCTAAGTGCATTAATAGCTGGTAAATTTCGTATTTACCAGCAAGAACTAACAGGTTCCAAAAAAAAGTCTTTTTTTTGTTTTTGTTTTTTAAATCGGTCTTTAAAATATTTTGTTTATTTTTCACTTATCTCAGTGTATTCATAATTACTTATTTTCAGTACGTTTATTCTTCAAACGGATGCATCAAACATCGGTCTTGGAGCTGTGCTCTTACAGGTTCATGATGATGAGAAATTTCCAGTTGCATATGCTTCCCGTAAACTTCTCCCACGGGAATGTGCATATTCCACAATAGAAAGAGAATGTTTGGCAATTATATGGTCTGTGCAGAAGTTTCAAACTTATCTATATGGTCGGGAATTTGTTCTCCAGACAGATCACCAACCTTTGGTCTATCTAAACCAAGCTAAATCTTCTAACTCACGCATTATGCGTTGGGCTTTACAGTTACAACCGTACCGTTTTAGAATCCAGGCAATAAAGGGTACAGAGAATGTTGGTGCCGACTTTCTTAGTCGAAATATCTACTAATCATACATTTGATGACTTCATATATATTGAAAATAAAGAGAGAGGACGGTTTTGGAAGGTCAAGTAAAGAAAAAAATATATAATAATAATAATAATGTAAGAACTATGAAATTATTCTGATGTTCAACAAAAATTATGTGTATATATAAAAATGAAAATAAATTCCCCCAAGGAGGGAGGAACTTGTCACATCTCGACCCAGATTGAGTGATTTAAAAGTCTTTTAGTGTATTTTCTTTCAAGGGTCATGGTTGCATAATAATAATTGTTTGTTACAACTGACCATTTATCTGTTCTTTTACTTTACAATTGTACTTTTGTATGGGGGGAGTCCTTTTGGTATGCAGCGCCGTGCTTGAGCGAGCAGCCAGTCTATTGTAAGATAAAAAAGCAGGAGTGTGTGTGGGAGGTTTGTCAGTATGCCAGATAGTGGTTGTGGTGTGTACATGTGCTTCAGTACATGAGTGTCGATCCTTCTCCCCACCGATGCCCAGGCCACCAGCATAGATAGTAAAGATCTGTAGAAGCTTGGCTCGGAGGGGCACAGAATGGAATCGTGAGAATTCAGACAATCATGGCCCTTGTGTAACCGTTTTCACGACTGCTTTATCAACGACTGCCTTGTTTCAACATTTACCTTACGAGAACGCAATTAATTTTATGTGTTTGGAGGCTAGACGTCCTGAAAGGTCACAGTAAGCATCTTACCTGTCCACATACTACGCCGACTACAAACTTCTATCAAGTGGAGAAACAACAGGCTCAACGTAGTACTTATAAACAAAATTACACTGCGGGTTTATAAACATAATGAGGGAGGTGTACTTTTATGACGGCAGCTTCAGAGATGCAACCGCTAAGAATGTGAGGTGGTGTTTGTTGAGAAATTAATATGTGTATTAGGGTGATGCGAATCGAGTCTAGATTAGAATTGTTCGGTGATTACATTGGATTGGATAAATAGATCAAGGATATAAGTTGGTTGAAGTATAAAGTAATTTCATTAGTGATTTGTATAAATAATTGGAATAGAATTGTTCAGTGATTGATGTTGGATTGGATAAATAGATCTAGATTATAGTTGGTTGAAGTATAAAGTAATTTCATTAGTGATTTGTATAAATAATTGTTCAGTGATTTATATTGGATTGGATAAATAGATCTAGATTATAGTTGGTTGAAGTATAAAGTAATTTCATTAGTGATTTGTATAAATAATTGGAATAGAATTGTTCAGTGATTGATATTGGATAAATAGATCTAGATTATAGTTGGTTGAAGTATAAAGTAATTTGATAAGTGATTTGTATAAATAATGAAATAATTGGAATGAAGTAATTGGAATGGAATAACTAAGTTGTCAAGGATTATAATGATACGGTAGTTAGTCGAGTAATCGTGTGTTCAAGTAATAAAGATTAAGAATACGATTTATAAAGTAATTTCATGAATTAATGGTTATATTAGGCCTATAGTGATTTAAATTAATATTTGAAAGGAATAAATGAATTGTAAAAGAATATAACTAATTTGTAAATAAATGTTTAATTAATGTAAATATATTTTCTGGATTTCTTTGTGGTGGTTTACTTCTGCAGTATGTGTTTTGCTTCCTAGGTCACCGCGTAGAACCCTCACGGGTTATTGTGTTCTTGTTTTTTTTAATTTTTTTTTTTACTTAAGTGCTTTTAATACTCAATTTAATGTCAACTATTTACTTTGATATCAATGTGTGTTGTGTTTTGCTTTGTATGTTAAAATTTTAAATGGTTTTATTTACTTATTTTTGCATGTACCACACCCTCAATTTGGCTTAAAAACAAACAAACAAAATAAGCACAATTACACAGCTGTGTTTCAGTTTTCAGTTTTATTGTGTGATTTTAAATGTTCCAATAATTTGTGAACTACATGTAACCTCACAAAATGGGTTGAATTCCTGGAAATACTAGCAAAAGTTATTTATTTCATTTCACTCAAATATCAAACTTTGTGAATTATGCATGGTTTCAGAAAAAAATACATCATGGCCCCAACCAATATTTTGCATTAACATTTCATTTGTCAGTCTTGAAAATCATGTTGCATCCTAGAGGTAAAATACTTAAATTCACAAATGTGCTTTGTATACAATATTTCCATTATTTGAAACTGAGTTTATGCTCATTTGTTTATGCCAGGTCAAATTTATTCAAACTTTTGATCTTTTCCGAAATAAGTACGTGTACATTGTTTGGATAACTATGGTGTCTCATTACAACATGAAGGTTTACTCTAACACTGTACAGGCCACTACATAGTTGACTTAAAAAATAAAAATAAAAAAAGTATAGAATCAGTTTTGTACATAGTGTAATTTCATTTAACAATAACTAGAAAGCATTTATATAGACAATGTACTGAATTTGGGCAATAAGCCAAAATCAACACCTGGAGTGTTGATTTTTACTTACAGATATGGATGCCAAACTTTGAAAGAGTAGTCACTGACTGCACATTTAGAATATATGCATTTAAGTGTGTACACCAAAATCGAATCCCAACTAGGTCTCGCTAAGAGTAGGGTCAACTACATCCTGTGAGTAAATGAACACTCTGCTACCCTAAACCTTCAAAATTCCGTGGTTCTTATTGGACAGTTTGGAGAATTATGTTGAAGACTTCATTTGTTAACATTACACATGGAATAAAGCGAGTAGAAAGTTTGCTTTAACATGTACATGGGTAAATCTGTAAATATGGGAGGGGGGGGCAAATAAATTTTGACAATAACATCAACTTTAAAGAAACACACCATTTTGAAGATGAATTATTACAAAAATAACCTAAAACTAATTTGGTGTCCCATTTACACATGAATAAACTGTGGATTGGTGTTGACATGATATTTTCGCATTTCTGGAGTAAATAATGTCCGATTTTTGGCTATAATTAATGAATAATGTTAACAAGAATGAAAATCAATGAATCGCCTGTCAATAAACTTTTCCAATTTCGGGTCAAAATGTCACACGTTGGTACCCTTATTTACAAAATACCCCTTACAAATAAATGTTAAAGTATGATGGATTAAAACCAGTAACACCGGGATTTGTACCCTTCTCCTAACCGAAAAGTGTCACTGGAGTGTTCTTTAACGTGCACCACCTTGTCTGCTACACGGGACCTTAGTTTATGTCCTATCCGAGGACAGTAAATTAGGGTGACGTTTAACATGTACCCGTACATGTTAAAGTATGACAAATTTCTATTTTACACAAACACCGGGATGAGGACAGCAAATTTGGCTACAAGTGTCTGGCTAAGGAACACAACCTATGCAACAAGAAAATAAAGCCTCAATTTAAAAAAAAAATGAAAACAATAAATAAAAATAGCAGGATTTGATTTTGGTGTACAATACATGTGACCTGTCATCACAAAATGAGTGTAAAGTTGCACTATTTAAGATTTGAGATATTTTTTACTTGAAATGCTAAAAAAATTCTAGACAAAGTGCCATTTCAATATCCTGTAGTTGTGTTACAGTGAATCAACAGTATACTTCTAATAAAAGTGATAAAGTTACCTAGCTGTCTGACAAAATAAAATGATTGAGTTTGATGTTAAAACAAATTACACATCCGTACAGTTTTTTGGGCTTTTTTCTCCACTGTAATGCAAAATTGCATTTTCCAATTTACACTCATTTTGTGATGACAGGTCACATATTATATATACATTTATATTTTGGTTGATATTTGTAAAAGTTTGAATTTCACGCACAAAAACTGAAACCAACATATATGGGTTGATATTGATTGTGTCTGGGGGAAAAAAAAGAAAAAAAAAAAAAACTGTTCACAATCCAATATTGACTCAACTGCAACCACATGCTTAAAAGTAGTGGTCATTCCACAATATAAGTGTGCATTCAGTGACTACTCTTTCAAAGTTTGGCATCCATACATGCAACTAAAAATAAACACTCCAGGTGTTGATTTCAGGGTTTTTTTGATTGAAATTCAAACTTTTTAAAAAGTTTGAATTTCAAGCATAAAAACCAAAATCAACACCTGGAGTGTTGATTACTTACATGTATGGATGCCAAATTATGAAAGAAGTCACTGACTGCACATTTAGAATACATGTATTAGTGTGTACACCAAAATCAAATCCCAACTTGGTCTCGCTAAGGGCAGGGTCGACTACATCCTGTGAGTAAATGAACATTCTGCTACCCTAAACCTTCAATTATGATACTGTTTGGTTTATACCTATTAAACAAGAACTATTCTTTACCATCTAGTACAAGATGCGCAAAACAATATCCACATGGTTTCACATCTACTTGTTGACTTTGCGGGATCTGGTGTGAAAATGAGTATATTTTCCAACGGACACTCATCATTTCAGTTTCACGTTCATCTATACTGCCACTACTCACATACACTAAGGGTTGCTTGGCTGTACAAAATATTGGCGTGTTTTTGTCAAATAAGATGTCACATGCATAGTGTGTCTTAGGAGCAGGTAAATGAACAGGTTGACCTTCAAGCAACAACAAGAGGTCATTCCAAGGAATTACTTTAGGGGTCCAACGGAAATCATTTAAAAATATCACTTCCATTAATTCAGCTCCTACCCATGCAAATGTGCCTGATGCGGGATTAGTGAACGTGGAATATATACTTGATAGGGCCCGAAACATAAATGTTTTCCCACAATTGGGCGAGCCGGTAATCATTAAGTTTCTGTATTTTCCCCTTCCATTTAACAATAATACGTAGATACTACTGGCAAAATTTGTTATGTCTATCCCATTATTAAACAGAATTTCGGTTGCACATTGTAGCCACTGACCATTGCATACACATTTCTCTGGGTGTTGGGCAACATTGAAGAGTAGTTCGGTTCTGCTCAATGTAGATCTCCTCAGCATTTCTTGTGAGTGTGCCACTTCCCAGCCAACCTAAAAATGGCAACAAGCAATGACAAAAAAATATATATCAAAAGTGATTAAGCAATTGAAACAACTTCTCTGAATAGGGGCTTCAATGATGATCTGAAATAATGCTTATTATCAAGATGCATACAGTATATCAGCTTGTTTACATGCGAACCACTTAATTGCATGAAAGGGGCAGGCATAATGATTTTTGTTGTGCTGTTCTTCCCTCGAAATCATATTTTGTGGGAAACAAATTCACATTCCTTTGGTATACAAAGTCATATTTCGAGGGAACTAGGCCTAGGCCTACTTATAACAGAAAATCGTGCCTGTCCCTTCATGCCCTTAGGGGCTCCGTGCTCAAGTAGCAGTATACTAGTAATACTCACTAATACTATTAGTGAGTAGTAGGTCATAGTAACGTTTAAGACTTGGGCGAACAACTTAATTTCTATGCTATTATAAATTATACTAATAGTAGTAGTGTGATTTCTGACGGTGCTTTACTCAATCCTTGCATATTAATATGGAACGGTGTGCCTAATTTTCATAAAGTGCACTCACGTTATAGCATACACCTGTACGTTATCCGTTACTACAGTGTCCACGCTGGGGTATACTTTGTACACATGTACATGTATGTACATGTATGTGTCACACATCACACAGTGCGTGCGTGCATAATTAATATGCCCAACTACTTTGGACCAATCATATCACTTTAGTGCATGGCGCCCTCCAGTGGTTATTTGTTTGGTGGGGGCGTGGCTGCGGCAAAGAAAAGGGCGGCCGTCATTGCTCAGTTTTCTATTTGAAAAGACATATCCATAAACAAATACACAAAACCAATAACCTATATTCACCTCTATTGTTTCCTGTACGACTCGTTTGCCTCTGTTCGCGATGAAACGGAGGAGGTCCGTCTTCCCTTCCTGTCTCTGCCGTTCTGCGTAAGCCAACAACTCCAAGCGACCTTTTAGGTTTTTTTGGACGACCAGTTGAGAGACATCGTATGGGGTCAATCTAGGGGAGCGCTTACGTCTGCCTCCTGATGCTCCGCCTTCGTTGGGAACATCACCGGAAATAAACGGTTGTTGCGAGACCTGGACAACAGTTTGAGATGCGGCATCAGTGGCGGGTGCAAATGAAGTATTCAAATCTGGATGCCCGTTCGACTGCAAATATGATGGATCACTTTTCGTCACGTACTTCCACGCGCTGTAGTAGTTGTGGTGAAGACCCGAGAAATTGACCGAGAGTCCATCGTGGTGAGCTAAATAGTTACGTATTCGTAACCATCCCTGTGTTTTGTCCAGTTTTATCGACATGTGATAGTGCACCCCACCGTCGGCGTGAGATTCCTGAGAACACGCCCACTGAACTACCACTGCAGTGCTAACTATTTCAAATGCCCTGACTACTTTAGTGGCAAAACTTTCCCGAGAAACGTCTGAAGACGCTTGACTGAGAGTGATAAGATAAACTTTTCGGACTTGGCGCGAATTCAGATCACAAGCCATGCTGAATAAGTTGTTGGAATGGGCAGCGTGGTCTGAGCCTGATACACCCAGCGGGAAAAGTAAACCCAAGCTTTTACACACCCCAGTATATATTGGCAGTGGCGGATAAGCATCATTGCCTAAACAGGTCAAATCGATATTTACAATTGTTTGTGTTTAACAACGGCAATGGTCTAGGCTGGTACCGTCATTTGTCGGTTCACCGCGTATTTTAATCCGCACCTCCTCTCTTTGACATTAGAAAACTGCGGAGACGGTTTACCATTTTGTAAACCGATGACATAAAAAGATTTTTATATGTAGAGACTTCTTTTCTCACTAAAATGGTAAACCGACAACCTTTACCAATTGTTTGCCCGTAGCCTTGGCAACATCCTATTAATGACCGCACTGTAATCTTAACCCTTTCAACCCCAAACGTGCCACCTGTGCTCAATGTGGAATGTACGTTCTTTACCAAAGGGACGCTATGTCACGGGAATTCACTACTCTTTTGTTCCCAAGGCTCCTCTCCGGCACAACGCCTGAAACCTGTAACTGAAATGTAAATAGCGCCATCACTTTACGTTGGCATGATTAATCAATCGCAGGACAATACATGCGCGTGCGCCAGCCATGCGCGCGTCAGTATGAATGATTTTCGCGTCTCTATATAAAGCTTTAGCTTTTTGCGTGACCGCCGACGCTCACTTAGTTGTTTTTACAGCTGACAGTCGACCGCTAGCCATGGATGACGCTGAAATTCTTGACGAAATATTCGCGGATAGTGGTTCAGAAATATCCGATGACCAGTCCTCCTCATCCACATCAGAAGAAAGTGAAGAAGAGTTTGTCACACACCCACCAAGGTCATCAAATAAGCAGAACTTCAGGTAGGCCTTAAGACGTAGCTGAAAAACGTTCACATAACTGTTCCAATTGGCTAACGTTACTGATTAAAAAGAGCCAAACATGTTTTGCATACTTCTGAATGTAGGCCCTAGGCCTACTTTTATTATTTTTTCTAAAGGGTGTTGGTGAAACTGAAAGTCGGATCCTCCAGACCTAGTCAGACTTTCCTGGATCCTCAGAAGAAAATGTTTTTCTTTCAAAGGAATGATGGATGGAATGGCATTTCAAAGAATATTAACTGTTCAAGTAATTTCAAGAATTATCTTACGTTGGAATGTAATTAACTTAATTTGCCAAATATTGCAGGTGAAATGGGCTTCTTTTATGTAGGATGGATCTAGTAAGGTCCGACATACGTTGACATTAGATCCGGGGAATCTGGGTTTTACCAATTGCCTTTCTAACGAAATTCATAATAGCATATTTGAATTAATCTGATTTTACTATGCAAGAAAAAGACATGAATAAAATCACAAAGTTTGTCCCAAAAGTGTGCAGTATAAATGCAGAGTCGGCCTAACTTGAACTTCTTGCACCATATCAAAGTGAATGAATGATGAGGATGTCACTTGCTCTACCGTAGAGCAAGTGGCATCCTCTAACAAAGTTGCATCATCTTTTTGATCTATCATAAGAGCATTTAACATTTCAGTGCCATCTAAGGTTTCGAGTCAACTCTGTCCCAGGTCAACTCCGGTCCTACTCGGCTAGTGTTAGTGTTCGTGCCCAAAAACGTTACAGCACCCTCTTCGACCAAGAATACAGCCTATATTTACTTTAATTGGCTTGCATTGTACCATCTGGACAGAGTTGACCTTGGACAGAGTTGACCTGCACCCACATCTAACCATATCGAGTGTATGATTAGATAACACAGGAAGGTCATACAAATTGCAAGCACCTGGTGTGCTGTCATTTTCAAGAAAAGTGGGACTATGCATAAATTTCCGATGATGGTTTTGCTGAGCATTGCCAAAAAAGTAAATAACCGCTAAAGCTCATTACACCCAAATCATACAGTGCCCTCCTATTGTGTCAGCCATATCTGAAAAAGGCTAATCTTGTAATTATGGTATCATCAAGAAAATGTGCCTTAATTCCATATAGCACCATCATACATAAGTTTCTTAATACTCATACTTCAGGTCTGGATGGCATAAAGCAAACTCCTCCTATACGAAGCGACCCCTTATGAACTTTACTGAAGAGACTGGATGTACTGAAGATTTCAGTAACCTCTCGCCTGGGCAGATCTTTCAACTGTTCTTCTGTCAGGCAGTCTGGAAGTTGATGGTGACAGAGACCAATCGCTATGCTGACCAAACGCTGGGTGCAGATGCAGCCAATCATCAGCATGCCTGGACTCCAACGGATATCCCTGAGATGATGGCATTTGTGGCCTTGCTTCTGTGTATGGGCATCAACAAAAGGCCACGCTACGCCATGCACTGGTCCAGGTCTGAAGTTCTGCGAAGTCCTGTGTATTCGTCAACTATGTCTCGCAACCGATTTTTCCACGTTGCCAACAACAGAGCTGAAATGGATGATGACTCTCCCCGTGACAAACTGTCTAAAGTTCGCCCGCTGCTTCACATTGTACTGCCATTGTTTCGTCGCATATATAAACCCGGACGAAACCTCTCGCCAGATGAGACTATGATAAAGTTTAAAGGCCGACTCGGTTTTAAACAGTACATGCCACGCAAGTCTGCCAAGTTTGGATTGAAATGTTTTTTCATTGAACGAGTCTGAAACCGGGTACACATGTGCGTGGAAGGTGTTCACTGGTTCAGAGCCCACATCGTACCAATTCCATACATCCTCAATTGCTTATGCAATGTAGTTTTGATTGTGTTCTAGGTGTCCGCCCCCCCCCCCATTTCAATGTTGCTCACCCAGCAAAAAATGCAACTGTGTCATTTGCAGCACAAAAGCCAAGCGGAAACAAACTCGTATGATTTTTAAACAGTGTCAAAAGCCAATGTGTGTTCTGCCATGCTTTGAGAAGTTTCACAGTGTGTGATAAACATTTACCCAATGTAGTTTTGATTGTGTTCTAGGTGTCCCCCCCCCCCATTTCAATGTTGCTCACCCAGCAAAAAATGCAACTGTGTCATTTGCAGCACAAAAGCCAAGCGGAAACAAACTCGTATGATTTGTAAACAGTGTCAAAAGCCAATGTGTGTTCTGCCATGCTTTGAGAAGTTTCACAGTGTGTGATAAACATTTACCCAATGTAATTTTGATTGTGTTCTAGGTGTCCCCCCATTTCAATGTTGCTCACCCAGCAAAAATGCAACTGCGTCATTTGCAGCACAAAAGCCAAGCGGAAACAAACTCGTATGATTTTTAAACAGTGTCAAAAGCCAATGTGTGTTCTGCCATGCTTTGAGAAGTTTCACAGTGTGTGATAAACATTTACCCAATGTAGTTTTGATTGTGTTCTAGGTGTCCCCCATTTCAATGTTGCTCACCCAGCAAAACATGCAACTGTGTCATTTGCAGCACAAAGCCAAGCGGAAACAAACTCGTATGATTTTTAAACAGTGTCAAAAGCCAATGTGTGTTCTGCCATGCTTTGAGAAGTTTCACAGTGTGTGATAAACATTTACCCAATGTAGTTTTGATTGTGTTCTAGGTGTCCCCCCATTTCAATGTTGCTCACCCATCAAAAAAATGCAAATGTGTCATTTGCAGCACAAAAGCCAAGCGGAAACAAACTCGTATGATTTTTAAACAGTGTCAAAAGCCAATGTGTGATCTGCCAAGCTGTGAGAAGATGCACACAGTGTGATAAACATTTACCCAATGTAGTTTTGATTGTGTTCTAGGTGTCCCCCCCCCCCATTTCAATGTTGCTCACCCAGCAAACAATGCAACTGTGTCATTTGCAGCACAAAAGCCAAGCGGAAACAAACTCGTATGATTTGTAAACAGTGTCAAAAGCCAATGTGTGTTCTGCCATGCTTTGAGAAGTTTCACAGTGTGTGATAAACATTTTTGATTGTGGTCCTTCCGTCTCCCCTCCCCATTTCAATGTTGAAGTGACAGTGCGCACACCAGCAACACAACATTGAAATGGGGAGGGGGTAGGTGATGAAAGCAATCTTGAAATGGTGGGGTGGGGTGTGAGCAACCTTCATTTAAACTTGACTACTGCTACAGTAAAATCAATTTTGTGCAATTACCGCAACATTCCTTTCACCTGAACCTAAAATATATCACCTATTACGTTGGGGTTTATGAACCACCCATAAACAAAAGAAGCATTTGTTTGATTGGTCAATATTTTTCTTGTCATAACTTGTGGAGTTATTTGTTGTCATTGCAAGAGTGGCCTTTCTTGATGTTGTTGAGTGAGGGCGCTATACACTGAAAGTTGTTAAAAAGTCTCTGGTAAAGAACTGAACATGCTATGCAAAAACCGGTAGCAACCAAGGCATGACTGATCAAATATAGCTCGGTATTGAAAGGGTTAAGAGAAACAAAAAAAAATTATTAACCAATTTTCTTTTCTGTGTTATGTTTTGACGTATGCAGTTGATGACTACAGATTGGCCATACTTTCACTTTTTAAAAATGAACTCTGAACAAGGAAAATTACATTTTAGGTGGGTTGAAAAGCTAAGTGCATTAATAGCTGGTAAATTTCGTATTTACCAGCAAGAACTAACAGGTTCAAAAAAAAACAGTCTTTTTTTTGTTTTTGTTTTTTAAATCGGTCTTTAAAATATTTTGTTTATTTTTCACTTATCTCAGTGTATTCATAATTACTTATTTTCAGTACGTTTATTCTTCAAACGGATGCATCAAACATCGGTCTTGGAGCTGTGCTCTTACAGGTTCATGATGATGAGAAATTTCCAGTTGCATATGCTTCCGTAAACTTCTCCCACGGGAATGTGCATATTCCACAATAGAAAGAGAATGTTTGGCAATTATATGGTCTGTGCAGAAGTTTCAAACTTATCTATATGGTCGGGAATTTGTTCTCCAGACAGATCACCAACCTTTGGTCTATCTAAAACAAGCTAAATCTTCTAACTCACGCATTATGCGTTGGGCTTTACAGTTACAACCGTACCGTTTTAGAATCCAGGCAATAAAGGGTACAGAGAATGTTGGTGCCGACTTTCTTAGTCGAAATATCTACTAATCATACATTTGATGACTTCATATATATTGAAAATAAAGAGAGAGGACGGTTTTGGAAGGTCAAGTAAAGAAAAAATATATAATAATAATAATAATGTAAGAACTATGAAATTATTCTGATGTTCAACAAAAATTATGTGTACATATAAAAATGAAAATAAATTCCCCCAAGGAGGGAGGAACTTGTCACATCTCGACCCAGATTGAGTGATTTAAAAGTCTTTTAGTGTATTTTCTTTCAAGGGTCATGGTTGCATAATAATAATTGTTTGTTACAACTGACCATTTATCTGTTCTTTTACTTTACAATTGTACTTTTGTATGGGGGAGTCCTTTTGGTATGCAGCGCCGTGCTTGAGCGAGCAGCCAGTCTATTGTAAGATAAAAAGCAGGAGTGTGTGTGGGAGGTTTGTCAGTATGCCAGATAGTGGTTGTGGTGTGTACATGTGCTTCAGTACATGAGTGTCGATCCTTCTCCCCACCGATGCCCAGGCCACCAGCATAGATAGTAAAGATCTGTAGAAGCTTGGCTCGGAGGGGCACAGAATGGAATCGTGAGAATTCAGACAATCATGGCCCTTGTGTAACCGTTTTCACGACTGCTTTATCAACGACTGCTTTATCAACGACTGCCTTGTTTCAACATTTACCTTACGAGAACGCAATTAATTTTATGTGTTTGGAGGCTAGACGTCCTGAAAGGTCACAGTAAGCATCTTACCTGTCCACATACTACGCCGACTACAAACTTCTATCAAGTGGAGAAACAACAGGCTCAACGTAGTACTTATAAACAAAATTACACTGCGGGTTTATAAACATAATGAGGGAGGTGTACTTTTATGACGGCAGCTTCAGAGATGCAACCGCTAAGAATGTGAGGTGGTGTTTGTTGAGAAATTAATATGTGTATTAGGGTGATGCGAATCGAGTCTAGATTAGAATTGTTCGGTGATTACATTGGATTGGATAAATAGATCAAGGATATAAGTTGGTTGAAGTATAAAGTAATTTCATTAGTGATTTGTATAAATAATTGGAATAGAATTGTTCAGTGATTGATGTTGGATTGGATAAATAGATCTAGATTATAGTTGGTTGAAGTATAAAGTAATTTCATTAGTGATTTGTATAAATAATTGTTCAGTGATTTATATTGGATTGGATAAATAGATCTAGATTATAGTTGGTTGAAGTATAAAGTAATTTCATTAGTGATTTGTATAAATAATTGGAATAGAATTGTTCAGTGATTGATATTGGATAAATAGATCTAGATTATAGTTGGTTGAAGTATAAAGTAATTTGATAAGTGATTTGTATAAATAATGAAATAATTGGAATGAAGTAATTGGAATGGAATAACTAAGTTGTCAAGGATTATAATGATACGGTAGTTAGTCGAGTAATCGTGTGTTCAAGTAATAAAGATTAAGAATACGATTTATAAAGTAATTTCATGAATTAATGGTTATATTAGGCCTATAGTGATTTAAATTAATATTTGAAAGGAATAAATGAATTGTAAAAGAATATAACTAATTTGTAAATAAATGTTTAATTAATGTAAATATATTTTCTGGATTTCTTTGTGGTGGTTTACTTCTGCAGTATGTGTTTTGCTTCCTAGGTCACCGCGTAGAACCCTCACGGGTTATTGTGTTCTTTTTAAAAAAAAAAATTTTTTTTACTGAAGTGCTTTTAATACTCAATTTAATGTCAACTATTTACTTTGATATCAATGTGTGTTGTGTTTTGCTTTGTATGTTAAAATTTTAAATGGTTTTATTTACTTATTTTTGCATGTACCACACCCTCAATTTGGCTTAAAAACAAACAAACAAAATAAGCACAATTACACAGCTGTGTTTCAGTTTTCAGTTTTATTGTGTGATTTTAAATGTTCCAATAATTTGCGAACTACATGTAACCTCACAAAATGGGTTGAATTCCTGGAAATACTAGCAAAAGTTATTTATTTCATTTCACTCAAATATCAAACTTTGTGAATTATGCATGGTTTCAGAAAAAAATACATCATGGCCCCAACCAATATTTTGCATTAACATTTCATTTGTCAGTCTTGAAAATCATGTTGCATCCTAGAGGTAAAATACTTAAATTCACAAATGTGCTTTGTATACAATATTTCCATTATTTGAAACTGAGTTTATGCTCATTTGTTTATGCCAGGTCAAATTTATTCAAACTTTTGATCTTTTCCGAAATAAGTACGTGTACATTGTTTGGATAACTATGGTGTCTCATTACAACATGAAGGTTTACTCTAACACTGTACAGGCCACTACATAGTTGACTTAAAAAATAAAAATAAAAAAAGTATAGAATCAGTTTTGTACATAGTGTAATTTCATTTAACAATAACTAGAAAGCATTTATATAGACAATGTACTGAATTTGGGCAATAAGCCAAAATCAACACCTGGAGTGTTGATTTTACTTACAGATATGGATGCCAAACTTTGAAAGAGTAGTCACTGACTGCACATTTAGAATATATGCATTTAAGTGTGTACACCAAAATCGAATCCCAACTAGGTCTCGCTAAGAGTAGGGTCAACTACATCCTGTGAGTAAATGAACACTCTGCTACCCTAAACCTTCAAAATTCCGTGGTTCTTATTGGACAGTTTGGAGAATTATGTTGAAGACTTCATTTGTTAACATTACACATGGAATAAAGCGAGTAGAAAGTTTGCTTTAACATGTACATGGGTAAATCTGTAAATATGGGAGGGCAAATAATTTTGACAATAACATCAACTTTAAAGAAACACACCATTTGAAGATGAATTATTACAAAAATAACCTAAAACTAATTTGGTGTCCCATTTACACATGAATAAACTGTGGATTGGTGTTGACATGATATTTTCGCATTTCTGGAGTAAATAATGTCCGATTGTTGGCTATAATTAATGAATAATGTTAACAAGAATGAAAATCAATGAATCGCCTGTCAATAAACTTTTCCAAATTTCGGGTCAAAATGTCACACGTTGGTACCCTTATTTACAAAATACCCCTTACAAATAAATGTTAAAGTATGATGGATTAAAACCAGTAACACCAGGATTTGTACCCTTCTCCTAACCGAAAAGTGTCACTGGGTGTTCTTTAACGTGCACCACCTTGTCTGCTACACGGGACCTTAGTTTATGTCCTATCCGAGGACAGTAAATTAGGGTGACGTTTAACATGTACCCGTACATGTTAAAGTATGACAAATTTCTATTTTACACAAACACCGGGATGAGGACAGCAAATTTGGCTACAAATGTCTGGCTAAGGAACACAACCTATGCAACAAGAAAATAAAGCCTCAATTTAAAAAAAAATGAAAACAATAAATAAAAATAGCAGGATTTGATTTTGGTGTACAATACATGTGACCTGTCATCACAAAATGAGTGTAAAGTTGCACTATTTAAGATTTGAGATATTTTTTACTTGAAATGCTAAAAAAATTCTAGACAAAGTGCCATTTCAATATCCTGTAGTTGTGTTACAGTGAATCAACAGTATACTTCTAATAAAAGTGATAAAGTTACCTAGCTGTCTGACAAAATAAAATGATTGAGTTTGATGTTAAAACAAATTACACATCCGTACAGTTTTGGGGCTTTTTTCTCCACTGTAATGCAAAATTGCATTTTCCAATTTACACTCATTTTGTGATGACAGGTCACATATTATATACATTTATATTTTGGTTGATATTTGTAAAAGTTTGAATTTCACGCACAAAAACTGAAACCAACATATATGGGTTGATATTGATTGTGTCTGGGGGAAAAAAAAGAAAAAGAAAAAAAAAACTTTTCACAATCCAATATTGACTCAACTGCAACCACATGCTTAAAAGTAGTGGTCATTCCACAATATAAGTGTGCATTCAGTGACTACTCTTTCAAAGTTTGGCATCCATACATGCAACTAAAAATAAACACTCCAGGTGTTGATTTCAGTTTTTTTTTGATTGAAATTCAAACTTTTTAAAAAGTTTGAATTTCAAGCATAAAAACCAAAATCAACACCTGGAGTGTTGATTTTTACTTACATGTATGGATGCCAAATTATGAAAGAAGTCACTGACTGCACATTTAGAATACATGTATTAGTGTGTACACCAAAATCAAATCCCAACTTGGTCTCGCTAAGGGCAGGGTCGACTACATCCTGTGAGTAAATGAACATTCTGCTACCCTAAACCTTCAATTATGATACTGTTTGGTTTATACCTATTAAACAAGAACTATTCTTTACCATCTAGTACAAGATGCGCAAAACAATATCCACATGGTTTCACATCTACTTGTTGACTTTGCGGGATCTGGTGTGAAAATGAGTATATTTTCCAACGGACACTCATCATTTCAGTTTCACGTTCATCTATACTGCCACTACTCACATACACTAAGGGTTGCTTGGCTGTACAAAATATTGGCGTGTTTTGTCAAATAAGATGTCACATGCATAGTGTGTCTTAGGAGCAGGTAAATGAACAGGTTGACCTTCAAGCAACAACAAGAGGTCATTCAAGGAATTACTTTAGGGTCCAACGGAAATCATTTAAAATATCACTTCCATTAATTCAGCTCCTACCCATGCAAATGTGCCTGATGCGGGATTAGTGAACGTGGAATATATACTTGATAGGGCCCGAAACATAAATGTTTTCCACACAATTGGGAGCCGGTAATCATTAAGTTTCTGTATTTTCCCTTCCATTTAACAATAATACGTAGATACTACTGGCAAAATTTGTTATGTCTATCCCATTATTAAACAGAATTTCGGTTTGCACATTGTAGCCACTGACCATTGCATACACATTTCTCTGGGTGTTGGGCAACATTGAAGAGTAGTTCGGTTCTGCTCAATGTAGATCTCCTCAGCATTTCTTGTGAGTGTGCCACTTCCCAGCCAACCTAAAAATGGCAACAAGCAATGACCCAAAAATATATATCAAAAGTGATTAAGCAATTGAAACAACTTCTCTGAATAGGGGCTTCAATGATGATCTGAAATAATGCTTATTATCAAGATGCATACAGTATATCAGCTTGTTTACATGCGAACCACTTAATTGCATGAAAGGGGCAGGCATAATGATTTTTGGTGTGCTGTTCTTCCCTCGAAATCATATTTTGTGGGAAACAAATTCACATTCCTTTGGTATACAAAGTCATATTTCGAGGGAACTAGGCCTAGGCCTACTTATAACAGAAAATCGTGCCTGTCCCTTCATGCCCTTAGGGGCTCCGTGCTCAAGTAGCAGTATACTAGTAATACTCACTAATACTATTAGTGAGTAGTAGGTCATAGTAACGTTTAAGACTTGGGCGAACAACTTAATTTCTATGCTATTATAAATTATACTAATAGTAGTAGTGTGATTTCTGACGGTGCTTTACTCAATCCTTGCATATTAATATGGAACGGTGTGCCTAATTTTTCATAAAGTGCACTCACGTTATAGCATACACCTGTACGTTATCCGTTACTACAGTGTCCACGCTGGGGTATACTTTGTACACATGTACATGTATGTACATGTATGTGTCACACATCACACAGTGCGTGCGTGCATAATTAATATGCCCAACTACTTTGGACCAATCATATCACTTTAGTGCATGGCGCCCTCCAGTGGTTATTTGTTTGGTGGGGGCGTGGCTGCGGCAAAGAAAAGGGCGGCCGTCATTGCTCAGTTTTCTATTTGAAAAGACATATCCATAAACAAATACACAAAACCAATAACCTATATTCACCTCTATTGTTTCCTGTACGACTCGTTTGCCTCTGTTCGCGATGAAACGGAGGAGGTCCGTCTTCCCTTCCTGTCTCTGCCGTTCTGCGTAAGCCAACAACTCCAAGCGACCTTTTAGGTTTTTTTGGACGACCAGTTGAGAGACATCGTATGGGGTCAATCTAGGGGAGCGCTTACGTCTGCCTCCTGATGCTCCGCCTTCGTTGGGAACATCACCGGAAATAAACGGTTGTTGCGAGACCTGGACAACAGTTTGAGATGCGGCATCAGTGGCGGGTGCAAATGAAGTATTCAAATCTGGATGCCCGTTCGACTGCAAATATGATGGATCACTTTTCGTCACGTACTTCCACGCGCTGTAGTAGTTGTGGTGAAGACCCGAGAAATTGACCGAGAGTCCATCGTGGTGAGCTAAATAGTTACGTATTCGTAACCATCCCTGTGTTTTGTCCAGTTTTATCGACATGTGATAGTGCACCCCACCGTCGGCGTGAGATTCCTGAGAACACGCCCACTGAACTACCACTGCAGTGCTAACTATTTCAAATGCCCTGACTACTTTAGTGGCAAAACTTTCCCGAGAAACGTCTGAAGACGCTTGACTGAGAGTGATAAGATAAACTTTTCGGACTTGGCGCGAATTCAGATCACAAGCCATGCTGAATAAGTTGTTGGAATGGGCAGCGTGGTCTGAGCCTGATACACCCAGCGGAAAGTAAACCCAAGCTTTTACACACCCCAGTATATATTGGCAGTGGCGGATAAGCATCATTGCCTAAACAGGTCAAATCGATATTTACAATTGTTTGTGTTTAACAACGGCAATGGTCTAGGCTGGTACCGTCATTTGTCGGTTCACCGCGTATTTTAATCCGCACCTCCTCTCTTTGACATTAGAAAACTGCGGAGACGGTTTACCATTTTGTAAACCGATGACATAAAAGATTTTTATATGTAGAGACTTCTTTTCTCACTAAAATGGTAAACCGACAACCTTTACCAATTGTTTGCCCGTAGCCTTGGCAACATCCTATTAATGACCGCACTTGTAATCTTAACCCTTTCAACCCCAAACGTGCCACCTGTGCTCAATGTGGAATGTACGTTCTTTACCAAAGGGACGCTATGTCACGGGAATTCACTACTCTTTTGTTCCCAAGGCTCCTCTCCGGCACAACGCCTGAAACCTGTAACTGAAATGTAAATAGCGCCATCACTTTACGTTGGCATGATTAATCAATCGCAGGACAATACATGCGCGTGCGCCAGCCATGCGCGCGTCAGTATGAATGATTTTCGCGTCTCTATATAAAGCTTTAGCTTTTTGCGTGACCGCCGACGCTCACTTAGCTGTTTTTACAGTCGACCGCTAGCCATGGATGACGCTGAAATTATTGACGAAATATTCACGGATAGTGGTTCAGAAATATCCGATGACCAGTCCTCATCCACATCAGAAGAAAGTGAAGAAGAGTTTGTCACACCCACCAAGGTCATCAAATAAGCAGAACTTCAGGTAGGCCTTAAGACGTAGCTGAAAAACGTTCACATAACTGTTCCAATTGGCTAACGTTACTGATTAAAAAGAGCCAAACATGTTTTGCATACTTCTGAATGTAGGCCCTAGGCCTACTTTTATTATTTTTTCTAAAGGGGTGTTGGTGAAACTGAAAGTCGGATCCTCCAGACCTAGTCAGACTTTCCTGGATCCTCAGAAGAAAATGTTTTTCTTCAAAGGAATGATGGATGGAATGGCATTTCAAAGAATATTAACTGTTCAAGTAATTTCAAGAATTATCTTACGTTGGAATGTAATTAACTTAATTTGCCAAATATTGCAGGTGAAATGGGCTTCTTTTTATGTAGGATGGATCTAGTAAGGTCCGACATACGTTGACATTAGATCCGGGGAATCTGGGTTTTACCAATTGCCTTTCTAACGAAATTCATAATAGCATATTTGAATTAATCTGATTTTTACTATGCAAGAAAAAGACATGAATAAAATCACAAAGTTTGTCCCAAAAAGTGTGCAGTATAAATGCAGAGTCGGCCTAACTTGTGAACTTCTTGCACCATATCAAAGTGAATGAATGATGAGGATGTCACTTGCTCTACCGTAGAGCAAGTGGCATCCTCTAGCAAGTTGCATCATCTTTTTGATCTATCATAAGAGCATTTTAACATTTCAGTGCCATCTAAGGTTTCGAGTCAACTCTGTCCCAGGTCAACTCCGGTCCAACTCGGCTAGTGTTAGTGTTCGTGCCCAAAAACGTTACAGCACCCTCTTCGACCAAGAATACAGCCTATATTTACTTTAATTGGCTTGCATTGTACCATCTGGACAGAGTTGACCTTGGACAGAGTTGACCTGCACCCCCATCTAACCATATCGAGTGTATGATTAGATAACACAGGAAGGTCATACAAATTGCAAGCACCTGGTGTGCTGTCATTTTCAAGAAAAGTGGGACTATGCATAAATTTCCGATGATGGTTTTGCTGAGCATTGCCAAAAAAAAGTAAATAACCGCTAAAGCTCATTACACCCAAATCATACAGTGCCCTCCTATTGTGTCAGCCATATCTGAAAAAGGCTAATCTTGTAATTATGGTATCATCAAGAAAATGTGCCTTAATTCCATATAGCACCATCATACATAAGTTTCTTAATACTCATACTTCAGGTCTGGATGGCATAAAGCAAACTCCTCCTATACGAAGCGACCCCTATGAACTTTACTGAAGAGACTGGATGTACTGAAGATTTCAGTAACCTCTCGCCTGGGCAGATCTTTCAACTGTTCTTCTGTCAGGCAGTCTGGAAGTTGATGGTGACAGAGACCAATCGCTATGCTGACCAAACGCTGGGTGCAGATGCAGCCAATCATCAGCATGCCTGGACTCCAACGGATATCCCTGAGATGATGGCATTTGTGGCCTTGCTTCTGTGTATGGGCATCAACAAAAGGCCACGCTACGCCATGCACTGGTCCAGGTCTGAAGTTCTGCGAAGTCCTGTGTACTCATCAACTATGTCTCGCAACCGATTTGACGCACTCCTGAGATTTTTCCACGTTGCCAACAACAGAGCTGAAATGGATGATGACTCTCCCGTGACAAACTGTCTAAAGTTCGCCCGCTGCTTCACATTGTACTGCCATTGTTTCGTCGCATATATAAACCCGGACGAAACCTCTCGCCAGATGAGACTATGATAAAGTTTAAAGGCCGACTCGGTTTTAAACAGTACATGCCACGCAAGTCTGCCAAGTTTGATTGAAATGTTTTTCATTGAACGAGTCTGAAACCGGGTACACATGTGCGTGGAAGGTGTTCACTGGTTCAGAGCCCACATCGTACCAACCCATACATCCTCAATTGCTTATGCAATGTAGTTTTGATTGTGTTCTAGGTGTCCCCCCCCCCCATTTCAATGTTGCTCACCCAGCAAAAAATGCAACTGTGTCATTTGCAGCACAAAAGCCAAGCGGAAACAAACTCGTATGATTTTAAACAGTGTCAAAAGCCAATGTGTGTTCTGCCATGCTTTGAGAAGTTTCACAGTGTGTGATAAACATTTACCCAATGTAGTTTTGATTGTGTTCTAGGTGTCCCCCCATTTCAATGTTGCTCACCCAGCAAAAAATGCAACTGTGTCATTTGCAGCACAAAAGCCAAGCGGAAACAAACTCGTATGATTTGTAAACAGTGTCAAAAGCCAATGTGTGTTCTGCCATGCTTTGAGAAGTTTCACAGTGTGTGATAAACATTTACCCAACGTAATTTTTATTGTGTTCTAGGTGTCCCCCCCCCCCATTTCAATGTTGCTCACCCAGCAAAAAATGCAACTGCGTCATTTGCAGCACAAAAGCCAAGCGGAAACAAACTCGTATGATTTTTAAACAGTGTCAAAAGCCAATGTGTGTTCTGCCATGCTTTGAGAAGTTTCACAGTGTGTGATAAACATTTACCCAATGTAGTTTTGATTGTGTTCTAGGTGTCCCCCCCCCCCATTTCAATGTTGCTCACCCAGCAAAAAATGCAACTGTGTCATTTGCAGCACAAAAGCCAAGCGGAAACAAACTCGTATGATTTTTAAACAGTTCAAAAGCCAATGTGTGTTCTGCCATGCTTTGAGAAGTTTCACAGTGTGTGATAAACATTTACCCAATGTAGTTTTGATTGTGTTCTAGGTGTCCCCCCATTTCAATGTTGCTCACCCAGCAAAAAATGCAACTGTGTCATTTGCAGCACAAAAGCCAAGCGGAAACAAACTCGTATGATTTGTAAACAGTGTCAAAAGCCAATGTGTGTTCTGCCATGCTTTGAGAAGTTTCACAGTGTGTGATAAACATTTACCCAATGTTGTTTGTTTTGTTTTCTAGGTTTTCCCCACCCCCTGTTCTATGTTGCTCACCCAGCAAACAATGCAACTGTGCCATTGCAGCACAAAAGCCAAGCGGAAACACACTCGTATGATTTGTAAACAGTGTCAAAAGCCAATGTGTGTTCTGCCATGCTTTGAGAAGTTTCAGTGTGTGATAAACATTTTTGATTGTGGTCCTTCCGTCTCTCCCCCCCCCCCTCCCCCATTTCAATGTTGAAGTGACAGTGCGCACACCAGCAACACAACATTGAAATGGGGGGGGGTAGGTTGGTGGAAAGCAATCTTGAAATGGGTGGGGGTGGGTATGTGAGCAACCTTCATTTAAACTTGACTACTGCTACAGTAAAATCAATTTTGTGCAATTACCGCAACATTCCTTTCACCTGAACCTAAAATATATCACCTATTACGTTGGGGTTTATGAACCACCCATAAACAAAAGAAGCATTTGTTTGATTGGTCAATATTTTTCTTGTCATAACTTGTGGAGTTATTTGTTGTCATTGCAAGAGTGGCCTTTCTTGATGTTGTTGAGTGAGGGCGCTATACACTGAAAGTTGTTAAAAGTCTCTGGTAAAGAACTGAACATGCTATGCAAAAACCGGTAGCAACCAAGGCATGACTGATCAAATATAGCTCGGTATTGAAAGGGTTAAGAGAAACAAAAAAATTGTATTAACCAATTTTCTTTTCTGTGTTATGTTTTGACGTATGCAGTTGATGACTACAGATTGGCCATACTTTCACTTTTTAAAATGAACTCTGAACAAGGAAAATTACATTTTAGGTGGGTTGAAAAGCTAAGTGCATTAATAGCTGGTAAATTTCGTATTTACCAGCAAGAACTAACAGGTTCCAAAAAGTCTTTTTTGTTTTTGTTTTAAAATCGGTCTTTAAAATATTTTGTTTATTTTCACTTATCTCAGTGTATTCATAATTACTTATTTTCAGTACGTTTATTCTTCAAACGGATGCATCAAACATCGGTCTTGGAGCTGTGCTCTTACAGGTTCATGATGATGAGAAATTTCCAGTTGCATATGCTTCCCGTAAACTTCTCCCACGGGAATGTGCATATTCCACAATAGAAAGAGAATGTTTGGCAATTATATGGTCTGTGCAGAAGTTTCAAACTTATCTATATGGTCGGGAATTTGTTCTCCAGACAGATCACCAACCTTTGGTCTATCTAAACCAAGCTAAATCTTCTAACTCACGCATTATGCGTTGGGCTTTACAGTTACAACCGTACCGTTTTAGAATCCAGGCAATAAAGGGTACAGAGAATGTTGGTGCCGACTTTCTTAGTCGAAATATCTACTAATCATACATTTGATGACTTCATATATATTGAAAATAAAGAGAGAGGACGGTTTTGGAAGGTCAAGTAAAGAAGAAAAAAAAAATTAATAATAATGTAAGAACTATGAAATTATTCTGATGTTCAACAAAAATTATGTGTATATATAAAAATAAAAATAAATTCCCCCAAGGAGGGAGGAACTTGTCACATCTCGACCCAGATTGAGTGATTTAAAAGTCTTTTAGTGTATTTTCTTTCAAGGGTCATGGTTGCATAATAATAATTGTTTGTTACAACTGACCATTTATCTGTTCTTTTACTTTACAATTGTACTTTTGTATGGGGGGAGTCCTTTTGGTATGCAGCGCCGTGCTTGAGCGAGCAGCCAGTCTATTGTAAGATAAAAAAGCAGGAGTGTGTGTGGGAGGTTTGTCAGTATGCCAGATAGTGGTTGTGGTGTGTACATGTGCTTCAGTACATGAGTGTCGATCCTTCTCCCCACCGATGCCCAGGCCACCAGCATAGATAGTAAAGATCTGTAGAAGCTTGGCTCGGAGGGGCACAGAATGGAATCGTGAGAATTCAGACAATCATGGCCCTTGTGTAACCGTTTTCACGACTGCTTTATCAACGACTGCTTTATCAACGACTGCCTTGTTTCAACATTTACCTTACGAGAACGCAATTAATTTTATGTGTTTGGAGGCTAGACGTCCTGAAAGGTCACAGTAAGCATCTTACCTGTCCACATACTACGCCGACTACAAACTTCTATCAAGTGGAGAAACAACAGGCTCAACGTAGTACTTATAAACAAAATTACACTGCGGGTTTATAAACATAATGAGGGAGGTGTACTTTTATGACGGCAGCTTCAGAGATGCAACCGCTAAGAATGTGAGGTGGTGTTTGTTGAGAAATTAATATGTGTATTAGGGTGATGCGAATCGAGTCTAGATTAGAATTGTTCGGTGATTACATTGGATTGGATAAATAGATCAAGGATATAAGTTGGTTGAAGTATAAAGTAATTTCATTAGTGATTTGTATAAATAATTGGAATAGAATTGTTCAGTGATTGATGTTGGATTGGATAAATAGATCTAGATTATAGTTGGTTGAAGTATAAAGTAATTTCATTAGTGATTTGTATAAATAATTGTTCAGTGATTTATATTGGATTGGATAAATAGATCTAGATTATAGTTGGTTGAAGTATAAAGTAATTTCATTAGTGATTTGTATAAATAATTGGAATAGAATTGTTCAGTGATTGATATTGGATAAATAGATTCTAGATTATAGTTGGTTGAAGTATAAAGTAATTTGATAAGTGATTTGTATAAATAATGAAATAATTGGAATGAAGTAATTGGAATGGAATAACTAAGTTGTCAAGGATTATAATGATACGGTAGTTAGTCGAGTAATCGTGTGTTCAAGTAATAAAGATTAAGAATACGATTTATAAAGTAATTTCATGAATTAATGGTTATATTAGGCCTATAGTGATTTAAATTAATATTTGAAAGGAATAAATGAATTGTAAAAAGAATATAACTAATTTGTAAATAAATGTTTAATTAATGTAAATATATTTTCTGGATTTCTTTGTGGTGGTTTACTTCTGCAGTATGTGTTTTGCTTCTAGGTCACCGCGTAGAACCCTCACGGGTTATTGTGTTCTTGTTTTTTTTTTTTTTTTACTTAAGTGCTTTTAATACTCAATTTAATGTCAACTATTTACTTTGATATCAATGTGTGTTGTGTTTGCTTTGTATGTTAAAATTTTAAATGGTTTTATTTACTTATTTTGCATGTACCACACCCTCAATTTGGCTTAAAACAAACAAACAAAATAAGCACAATTACACAGCTGTGTTTCAGTTTTCAGTTTTATTGTGTGATTTTAAATGTTCCAATAATTTGCGAACTACATGTAACCTCACAAATGGGTTGAATTCTGGAAATACTAAAAGTTATTTATTTCATTTCACTCAAATATCAAACTTTGTGAATTATGCATGGTTTCAGAAAAAAATACATCATGGCCCCAACCAATATTTTGCATTAACATTTCATTTGTCAGTCTTGAAAATCATGTTGCATCCTAGAGGTAAAATACTTAAATTCACAAATGTGCTTTGTATACAATATTTCCATTATTTGAAACATTATTTGAAACTGAGTTTATGCTCATTTGTTTATGCCAGGTCAAATGTATTCAAACTTTTGATCTTTTCCGAAATAAGTACGTGTACATTGTTTTGGATAACTATGGTGTCTCATTACAACATGAAGGTTTACTCTAACACTGTACAGGCCACTACATAGTTGACTTAAAAAATAAAAATAAAAAAAAGTATAGAATCAGTTTTGTACATAGTGTAATTTCATTTAACAATAACTAGAAAGCATTTATATAGACAATGTACTGAATTTGGGCAATAAGCCAAAATCAACACCTGGAGTGTTGATTTTTACTTACAGATATGGATGCCAAACTTTGAAAGAGTAGTCACTGACTGCACATTTAGAATATATGCATTTAAGTGTGTACACCAAAATCGAATCCCAACTAGGTCTCGCTAAGAGTAGGGTCAACTACATCCCGTGAGTAAATGAACACTCTGCTACCCTAAACCTTCAAAATTCCGTGGTTCTTATTGGACAGTTTGGAGAATTATGTTGAAGACTTCATTTGTTAACATTACACATGGAATAAAGCAGAAGAAAGTTTGCTTTAACATGTACATGGGTAAATCTGTAAATATGGGAGGGGCAAATAAATTTTGACAATAACATCAACTTTAAAAGAAACACCAATTTTAAGATGAATTATTAAAAAAAAAACCAAAAACAAATTTGGTGTCCCATTTACACATGAATAAACTGTGGATTGGTGTTGACATGATATTTTCGCATTTCTGGAGTAAATAATGTCCGATTTTTGCTATAATTAATGAATAATGTTAACAAGAATGAAAATCAATGAATCGCCTGTCAATAAACTCTTTTCCAATTTCGGGTCAAAATGTCACACGTTGGTACCCTTATTTACAAATACCCCTTACAAATAAATGTTAAAGTATGATGGATTAAAACCAGTAACACCGGATTTGTACCCTTCTCCTAACCGAAAAGTGTCACTGAGTGTTCTTTAACGTGCACCACCTTGTCTGCTACACGGGACCTTCCTTTATGTCCCATCCGAGGACAGAAATTGAGGTGACGTTTTAACATGTACCCGTACATGTTAAAGTATGACAAATTTCTATTTTACACAAACACTGGGATGAGGACAGCAAATTTGGCTACAAATGTTCAAAGAACACAACCTATGCAACAAGAAAAATAAAGCCTCCAATTTAAAAAAAAATGAAAACAATAAATAAAATAGCAGGATTTGATTTTGGTGTACAATCACATGACCTGTCATCACAAAATGAGTGTAAAGTTGAAATATTTAAGATTTGAGATATTTTTTACTTGAAATGCTAAAAATTCTAGACAAAGTGCCATTTCAATATCCCAGAAGTTGTGTTACAGTGAATCAACAGTATACTTCTAATAAAAGTGATAAAGTTACCAGCTGTCTGACAAAATAAAATGATTGAGTTTGATGTTAAAACAAATTACACATCCGTTACAGTTTTTTGGGCTTTTTCTCCACTGTAATGCAAAATTGCATTTTCCAATTTACACTCATTTTGTGATGACAGGTCACATATTATATATACATTTATATTTTGGTTGATATTTGTAAAGTTTGAATTTCACGCACAAAACTGAAACCAACATATATGGGTTGATATTGATTGTGTCTGGGGAAAAAAAAGAAAAGAAAAAAACTTTTCACAATCCAATATTGACTCAACTGCAACCACATGCTTAAAAAGTAGTGGTCATTCCACAATATAGTGTGCATTCAGTGACTACTCTTTCAAAGTTTGGCATCCATACATGCAACTAAAAATAAACACTCCAGGTGTTGATTTCAGTTTTGATTGAAATTCAAACTTTTAAAAGTTTGAATTTCAAGATAAAACAAAATCAACACCTGGAGTGTTGATTTACTACATGTATGGATGCCAAGAAAGAAGTCACTGACTGCACATTAGAATAATGTATTAGTGTGTACACCAAAATCAAAATCCCAACTTGGTCTCTGCTAAGGGCAGGGTCGACTACATCCTGTGAGTAAATGAACATTCTGCTACCCTAAACCTTCAATTATGATACTGTTTGGTTTATACCTATTAAACAAGAACTATTCTTTACCATCTAGTACAAGATGCGCAAAACAATATCCACATGGTTTCACATCTACTTGTTGACTTTGCGGGATCTGGTGTGAAAATGAGTATATTTTCCAACGGACACTCATCATTTCAGTTTCACGTTCATCTATACTGCCACTACCACATACACTAAGGGTTGCTTGGCTGTACAAAATATTGGCGTGTTTTTGTCAAATAAGATGTCACATGCATAGTGTGTCTTAGGAGCAGGTAAATGAACAGGTTGACCTTCAAGCAACAACAAGAGGTCATTCCAAGGAATTACTTTAGGGTCCAACGGAAATCATTTAAAATATCACTTCCATTAATTCAGCTCCTACCCATGCAAATGTGCCTGATGCGGGATTAGTGAACGTGGAATATATACTTGATAGGGCCCAGAAACATAAATGTTTTCCCACAATTGGAGGCCGGTAATCATTAAGTTTCTGTATTTTTCCCCTTCCATTTAACAATAATACGTAGATACTACTGGCAAAATTTGTTATGTCTATCCCATTATTAAACAGAATTTCGGTTGCACATTAGTAGCCACTGACCATTGCATACACATTTCTCTGGGTGTTGGGGCAACATTGAAGAGTAGTTCGGTTCTGCTCAATGTAGATCTCCTCAGCATTTCTTGTGAGTGTGCCACTTCCCAGCCAACCTAAAATGGCAACAAGCAATGACAAAAAATATATATCAAAAGTGATTAAGCAATTGAAACAACTTCTCTGAATAGGGGCTTAATGATGATCTGAAATAATGCTTATTATCAAGATGCATACAGTATATCAGCTTGTTTACATGCGAACCACTTAATTGCATGAAAGGGCAGGCATAATGATTTTTGGTGTGCTGTTCTTCCCTCGAAATCATATTTTGTGGAAACAAATTCACATTCCTTTGGTATACAAAGTCATATTTCGAGGAACCAGGCCTAGGCCTACTTATAACAGAAATCGTGCCTGTCCCTTCATGCGCCTTAGGGGCTCCGTGCTCAAGTAGCAGTATATTAGTAATACTCACTAATACTATTAGTGAGTAGTAGGTCATAGTAACGTTTAAGACTTGGGCGAACAACTTAATTTCTATGCTATTATAAATTATACTAATAGTAGTAGTGTGATTTCTGACGGTGCTTTACTCAATCCTTGCATATTAATATGGAACGGTGTGCCTAATTTTTCATAAGTGCACTCACGTTATAGCATACACCTGTACGTTATCCGTTACTACAGTGTCCCACGCTGATACTTTGGTACACACATGTACATGTATGTACATGTATGTCACACATCACAGTGCGTGCGTGCATAATTAATATGCCCAACTACTTTGGACCAATCATATCACTTTAGTGCATGGCGCCCTCCAGTGGTTATTTGTTTGTGTGGGGCGTGGCTGGCAAAGAAAAGGGCGTAGCCGT